>JAABLK010000655.1:2553-20152 GCA_012295415.1 Phytophthora chlamydospora | reverse complement strand
GTCAAACCGCCAACTTCTCACAACTGGTGCTTCGCGCCGTACCACCCACGTCCGCAATCGTAGACAAAGCCCCCACTCCGCGAGCCCACAGATCCCCCTTGTGCAGCTACACTGACTCGCACCACGCAGCCAGAAGCCAGAAGCCAGAAGCCAGAAGCCAGGAGAGTGGACTGGTAGCCAGCTTTCGTTGACATCTGGCTGATGCCTTTCCCCTTGTTGAGGCGGGACGAGACTAGGGTGGGTGACCAACACGAGCATTGTTGCCCCGCATCTGTGTTGTATGCTGTGGCGACGTCGAGCGTAGGCGTCGGCTTGTGCGAGAGAAGGTGAGTCGAACAAAGAGTTGGACACACCGGGGATTGAACCCGGGGCCTTCCGCTTGCAAAGCGGACGCGCTACTTTAAGGATCATTTATAAGTGGTACCGGAACTGAGAGCGCTTATTGCAGTGAAGAACAAGTCATCTCCATCTGTTTCATTACAAGGTCAAGTCACTGAGTTTACCGAACTGGAAGTATAGGGGGTAGCGCGAATAGTCACAGGTTAACAAAGCATATTTCCCAAATCGCATAAATATATATTCCTGCAGGGCCTCGATATAAGTATTGAGCTAGTCAAACCGATCTGAGCTTCATTCTTAGATTCAAATTTCCCGCCTACAATTCAAACGTGGATGAGCCCTGCGTGTACCTGACCGAGAACCCCGCATACCTCTGCATGAACACGATGCACTGTCCATCTCTGGCCAAGCGCGTCTACCTGGCCAAGCGCGTCTACCTGGCGAAGTGCCAGCAACTTCAAGTCTGCCATCAGCAAGCACCAAATCCGGAGTGGAACCACCGGAAGTTGAACGTCTGGGCTCAGTCTGAGTTCGGGTTGCCAATGTCACCCCCCCTCTCCGCCATCCCCAAGTTGCTCACGAGGGAGGGGGAAGCAGCGCCAGACGCTGCCCGACTTCTTGAACAGCAAGAAAGCCCCGTCGCCGGCTCGAGTACTGCTTGACACCTTCCTGGTGGAGACAGTGCTGGATTTTGAAACGCAGATCAAGGCGTTGTCGGGTGGCGTGCTGGGGTGGCTCGCCATGGAGTATGCCAACTTCATCGGTATTCCAGTACAACAACAGCCCAAACTTACACGCAACGGGTGGCAGCATCACTTTATGGACCGCCACAGGCTGGCACACCGCCGAGGCCACGGCGAAATTGGGTCGGTGGATATGGACGCCGTTTGCCAAAACGCTCTCGAACGTCGCCAAGAAATAGGCCGCTTCCATCCAGACGACGTCTTCAATATGGATGAAGCGTCCCTCTTCTTCAGGCAGACGCCCAAGTACTCAATTGCGGCGAGAGAGGCGCTCACTCTGAAGCAGAAGAAAGATCGACTCACAATGGTTGTGGTTACAAATAGTTCAGGGACCGAGAAGCTTTCTTTGGAATTCCTGGGGAAGGTAAATAAACCACGATATGAGGCGAGGCGGGTGAACGCTTTTCTCGTCCAGGTGTACAGTGCTGGTTTTCCCTTCCGGAATTTACGGACGGGTCAGAACTGCTTCCGGATGGACATTTGTCGTCCGGATGCAGCTGGCGTGTGACCTTGTGATAATCCCTATCGGAGTCGTTCGACTTCGGAAGTCCGGATTCCACCAGGTGAGTTACTCTATAATACAGTCAATCAGATACAAGAATACAGAGCGCGTACGTTCCTTCCAGACGCAGCAGTTAGCTGGGGCGAGACCTACGAGCAAAATCCTTCCCACAGACAAACAGCAAATGAGACGGCGTCAAACATAATATTACTAATGAACCTAAGTACGAATCGCGATTTAAGCACACCATTGCAAAGAGGAGCGTCTCCTCTTTCTTTTGAGCGTTTACGCGGTTCGTTTTGGTCGGCAGGTGCCGAGAACCACTTCGATGAAAAAAAACATCTCCAGCCCAAAGCGCAAATGAAAAAAAAACAATTTGTTGGCATCCGCTGTAAAATTGACTCAGAAATCCAGCGGGGCCGTCCGTTTTAGCTAATTCGCTCTCTAAGCTTACGAAAAGCTCGACTTTGTAACGTATGTCGATATGATGGGGGTATATTCTGAAAATAGTTTTCGGATTTTAGAGATTTTCATTGACAAGGAGGTACGTAACATTTTGATTAACCGGCTGGATGGTAGTATCAAACTGATTGACCAGTCAGTTTGATCGAACTCCCGGCCTAAACCACCGCACTGGACGTATTCCTGGTCTTTCGCTTCTTCGTGTGCGTCGGCTGAGTCTCCCCGTCGGGCGCATGTCTTCCTCGGCGATCCTGTCTTTCCTTCGCAGCAACAGCCATCGCAGCGCGATGGGCACGGCGCGATTGTTTCGCGCTCTTGGCGTCTAACTGCTGTTGCCTTGCCTTCGAGGCAACGGTCCTTACACTCGTCAGCAGCAATAAGACGTGAAACCTGCTGCTTCAAGTCGACGTCCATCAAAAGATACTTATGTCCTCGGTGTCATCAGCATCACTCCCCGCGCTCTCCGCCGTCAGCTGTTCTTTGCCTTCTGAAGGATTCGACGCATCCGAGTCCAGATTGTAATCGTCGTCGTTACTGTTGTCGGGTTCGTTGCTCTCGTTGCCCGCAGGCGCCCCATCAACGTCGCCGACACGGTCTTCATTGTGGGCCACCAGATCCGGCCCCGTCGTGATGACCTCGGCACTGGAGGCTTCACCCGAGACTCAGGGGGACGACACCACCCCAGCGCTCACGCTTGGGGCGTCTCCTTCTTGAGAGTGAGTGGCAGGGAGGGGGGCAGACTGGTCTTCCCTCTTCTTCTGTTGCATGATCTCTTCTTTCGTTGCTTGGGTTGAGAGGGCCTGTACACGTCCATCAAATTTAGAGAAACACAAAGACGGCTTTTTCTCAAAAGTTCACTTAAGTACGAAAATCACTGGCCAATCTTCAGAGGGGATTATCTCGATAACTCTAAAATGCGCGTAAATAACATTATGTTTGACGTCGTCTCAAATACAGAGAGTTATGCACTATATACAATCGCCCCGATTCTTTTGGACCCTTGAGCGGTGGGTCCGTACACCAGTCTTACTTGGCTTCACCCGGAACACTGGTCAGATCCGTATGCACCCCTTCTTTGCGCACACTTCCGGATGGAGACTAATCAACTCCTTCCGGAAGACAAAATTCCAAAATGATATCGTCCAAACGGTGGACCAACTTTCGGAAACACAATATACAATCCTATCACACAGTAGTCTATTCGATCAGATATTCCAGGGGATGACTACAAACTAACCTCCCAGAACCGCAGGTATATGAAACGGGAGTCCGCAAAGACTCTCCGATTGGAATATGAAATAAGCAGGCTCACTTCCGGACGCGCGCCGTCCGGATCACCTCTTAACTTGCCTTGACTTCTTGGAGAGCTCCGCGACGATCCTCTTGACCACTCGCGACCAAGACACTGGTCTCGCAGACGTGTACGGGTCCCCGGCTTACGGTGGCTATCCGGTGTTGCTTGACGTGCACCAGCCCAACTGAAAGGGGCCTGGAAGCACTTGCACCCTTGGTGGCAAATTGAACTCTCTGTTATGTTTAGTTCCTGTCGAATAGTCTCTACAAGAGGCTATCCATGCATGCTATCTTAGTTTTACTAGACGGTCTCCGAAGACGATCGTCGTTCGGGGCTCACAAATCAGTGGAATACTTACGCGGCCTTCAACCAGCTGTCGTGCATAGCCGATCCTGCCGGTCGTCTTGGTCGGTCGTTAAAAGCTTGGATTGAGTATAGTCAGAACTTGGAAGGATTTTGTGGGTACAAATCAGCACCCGGCGGGACGCCTCCATCGTCCAGAACGTTTTGTCGTCTGGAAAGCCTCCGTCCGGAAAGCTCTGTCCGGAACGCCATCGGTCCGAAGTCACTTGAACTCACCATGCCAGTCCGGAATCATTCGGATGAGGAGCTTCCGGAAGTGGGCTTGGAGTCCGGCCGGAACGTAGACTTTGTCTTGAAGACGCCGTACTCTCGCACAACGGCTCGCATGTCCCCGCAAACCGAACTTTCTGACCAATCAGCGTTGGCTATTTCCGGTGGATGCTGGCAAACGGCGCTACGACATTTTTGGTGGAGTCACATCGTGTCAAAACGGCACAACCCCCACTCACCTGTGGAAGCCTCGGTCTGATCATGAATGTCGTGGTGTTCAGTAGGTGCGCGCTCGCACTGCCGCTTGAGCTGCATTGCGATCGTCGTTGGCAGGTCGTCGTTGACGTTCAGGCCTCGCGTCACCGCCTTCCCTGAGCCGAGTTAGCCCCACCTCCAGAATGTTCATCGACGCATTGACGTCTCGGTTGACAGTTGCTCCACAACCGCCGTTGGATTTCTTGCAGTGCAATACCTTGTGCACGCTCACCGTGTGCAGTTTCCCGTCGCACCGGAAACGCCGCTGCACCTGCTGGTTCACCATGCTCTCGGGGTTCTCGCAGTCGTGGTGGATCTGGCTGGTCTTGTATTCGTCCACGATCATTACGCCGCAGTACTCGGACAGCTTTCGGAGCAGCCGTTTCACCGGTCCCGGGGTCACCTTCTTGATAGCCCCACTCTTGTTGGAGACATCCAAGTCTCCCGTCACCACAAGTGTGCGCTGTCCCGGTGGACCAGCGAGCTCGCGGCACACGCGGTTTATGTTCCGTTCTGAAAGCATGTAACGGCAAAACCGCATGCCGCGGTAGTTGGAGCGCATGAAGAACCGCAGCAGCATCTGCAAGTGAGGGATCAGGTGCTGCAGATAGGCGCGGAGCTTGGTCAGGGACGCCGTCTTCGACGAGGGCATGTGGTGCATGATGGTCTTGACGTCCGACGAGCGATTGATTTTCCGCTGAGTATATCTGTTACTGCTAGTATATCCCTAGTTGCTGTAAAACTTGCTGTCTGGGTAGCTAATGAACTCGTTGCTGATCTGCTCCGTGTGCGTGTCGTAGGTGCACGCAACGAACATGTCTGTAGGGCCAGGATCGGACCCTTCGATTTCGTCGTAGTCCTCGAGGCGGTAAGTCTTGCTGTCTTTCATGGTATTCTTCACCAGCTTTTCGAAGATAACGCTGACGCCTTTACCGTCCGTCGCAATGCGGTCGTAGAAACTCAGTCGTTTAGTGCCGTGTTCATCGGTAACTTCCAGTTCATCGACAACAAATAACTTTCTCCACCACAGAGCAGCAAGCTCTGGTTTCCAAGTTTTGCCGCGTAACCTGTCGCTCAACGATATCATGCCTCCTTCCGGCGTGGACACCGCCAGGTCAAGCAAGTGCCGGTCCATGAAATCTCGACTCCGACGGAGAAGATCTCCAAGCTCAGCTGACGTTACTTCAAAGTAAGAGCATCGAAACCCACGCTTTGAGGGCAATATGGTGTAAGTGCGCTCGGGTATGGCATCAGGGTCGGTAGCGTGGTTTTCGTTGAATTTTTCAACTTCTGCCAGGTACTTGACGAACAGCTTGAGAATATCCGCCGAGCGCCACGCAATTTCTTGTTCTGCTTGGGCGGAATAGTGGGGCGGATCTCCGCAACGATCTTCTTCGGAATTTTGCACGACACGAAGTTTTCGACGAGAGGCTTCTTCTTGCGTTTCCTCGATTTGCAGTGCGAGCACAAGCTGGTTTTGGGATCGGGGCTGAGCACACACGACGTAATGCTGCCGGCGTCAGCGCAAGCTTTCGGGTAGCGCACTTTCACAATTGGCGCAGTCGCCTTCCGAGATTCATCCACATGCTATTTTTCGTGTTAGATGCCATTTTATTGGCAGCTTCGGCGAACCAGCCCTTGCAAATATACTCGCAGTCGATCAGCGGGGTGTCCTTTCGCTGATGTAGATAGTTCAGAACCGCACGGTAAAATTCGAGGTCGCTCCACTGCTCCATCGTGCAAATGGACGGCTTCCTTCGTCTCCTTGTTTTCATGGCTTTCTCGAACACGAAAACTAAGCCTTGACCTGTATCTCCCTTCATTGAGACGGAGGCCATACACTTCCGGAAAAAGAAATGGTCAAGCGTGGGGACAGCACAGCCCTTTTCGACTAGCCACAACACGACGCAGTTGGCTAGATTCCACGCCTAAGCAACGACCATGTTCATCGTTAAGACAGAGTCATCCCAGGCGAGGCCACGTGACTCCGGCTTGCAGAACAGCTTGAGCGGCATCTAGCGTTGTTTTCTTAGAACCGCGACCCGAAGTTACCTTCGGTGGCTTTTTCTTGGGGCGTGTCATCGTGGGGGCGAATTCACGGCTGAGCTGTGGGTTGGCAGACACGAGCGAGTGAGAATTCAAACGTTTCATAAGTTGGTGGCTTCATGTGGATTTTGGCGTGCAAATGGCATCCACACTGGAGGTCACCTCGAAGGATAGTCAAATAATCTGTTAGGCGCTCGCCCAAGACAAAGGACCGACGAATGGCCCGCTACAGCAGCACTCCAGCGTGTCTGTCTACCAGCAGCGTCTTCACTTCGCCAATGCCGACGTCTTCTTTCTGCATCTGAAGCTGCATCTTTGGCTGGATATAGCACGAAGGTACGTGTGGTTACAAGTCACGCATTACGCAGTCGCGATAACAGAACTGCCTGCCCGGGCGGGCTCGCCCGGGGGATGGCACAGTTCGTTAGAATTACCTCAAGAAGGAACCGAACACGGTGACGAAGACGTCAGCAAAGATGAGGAAACAACCATCTCCAGACATTGGGGAATGAGGGCTCAATGCACTGTAATTTTTGACGAAGCACCACCGTTTATTTCGTGTATTTGACTTCCTACACAAAGCTTAACCGCCGAAGCCGTAGAGGGTGCGACCTTGGCGTTTTAGTGCGTAAATGACGTCCATTCCCGTGACTCTCTTGCGTTTTCCGTGTTCCGTGTATGTGATAGCGTCGCGGATGAGACTCGACAAGAAGGTCCGCAACACTGCACGTGTCTCGAGGTAGACCAGGCCGGAGATCCGAACGACACCAGCCCGACGAGCAAGTCGTCGTATCGCCGGCTTGGTGATGCCTTGAATGTTGTCACGAATAATCTTGCGGTGACGCTTGGCACCCCCGGTGCCGAGACCTGCAGTGCCCTTGCCGCGGCCCGACATAGTTGCGTCCAACAGGAGGAGAGGTGGTGTGTGTGTGCTGAGTCGAAAGTTGGGAAGTGATTTCATGCCATGGCTGTCTGCATGTTGCAAGTTGCAACTAGCAGTCAGAAACAAATCGAATCAGTAGGGCTGTAGTTTTATTATTGGGCCAATAGTGCAGCTACGTGTATTGGGTGAGAGCTAGGCAACAAAGCGCATGTGCAAGGAGGGTGATATTGGTGTGGTGCTACGGGATCCGATCCGGGTTGAAAGCATAGAGCTACCATAGGTATTGAAACGGAACGTATGTGCAAGCGCTAGCGCTCACTCTTCCGTCTGTTGTGCTGATGTCTGCTCGATGGTGACTGTAAGTGACGTAATACAGTCGCGAAGCGCTCTGCGGTGACGGCGCTCAGCACGGCGGTGTGTTTCGAGTATCTTGTTCAATCGTCTGTGCACGAGAGCGAGCACGCGTTGAACACGCTGCTGCTCTTGGTATTCCCACTGGCGCTTCAATTCGTTAAAATGAGACAGTGACTTGAGAGGTCCTTCGTCTTGGGAGCTAGCAAAGGTGTCCACGTGTGTTGTGGCATGTTCCGGGGATTTTGAACTGTTCCCGACCTTCTCGGGCAGCTTCGACAGCTGCACTAACTCCCGGCTTGGCGTGGGGTTCTTCGGTGTCGAAGATGTGGGGGGTGATATGCCTGTATGCACCGCGGCCGTCCCTTGTCTAGCCCGCACGTTGCGCAATTTACGCTTGAGGCTGACGGCGTTGCGCGTAGCCGACCGAACATTTTTCTTCCTGTTGTAGACCATTGCCAGTGCTTCCCAGTCGGTCATGGTCTTGGGTACGTGGCTGCCCACAAGCTCCAGCAACCACTGCACTTCATCATCACTGTAGTTGCTGGATCCACGCCGTTTAGTCATCTGCAGAGAAGTGTTATTACTTGGAGCTAATACATCGGGTTTGTTGTGTGTAGTACCTGGTGGCTGACGGCTGATTTGATAATGAGCCTCCTCAGTAGCTTGAACATCGAACCCAAAGTATCATCCAATCGGTGGCTGTTATGTGATTTATGTAATTTTTCATTACACGTTATTTACATGAATCTGCAGACTAGAAGAAAGAAGACTTGGGGTGTTGGTCTACAGCACATATACGCATGTTATGAAGCGCCACCACGAATGCCGGTTTCCAATAGCTCACTGCTGAGCATCCTCCCAGGTTAGCTGGCTAAGCCTGGCCGTCAGCTGACATTGCGTGTCTTGGTACAGCTGTAAATTGCTGTAGTTCGTGATGGTCACAACAGCTCCCGGTGGAGGGAGAAGGTTCGATCCACTCTCCACATTCCACACCGTGACCGTCAACAAGACGGAGTCAACGTCTTGGTGATTCGCATCATAGGAAGAGTAAAACACCTACAGCGGTAGCACGATGGTTAGGCACGGTAAATGCACTGTCCAAGTCCATGAACGTGCATTCAGCATGTCATCCAGCGATTCCGGAGAACCAGCGTCCACCAAATGGAGGCGAACAAGCTGCCACTGCTTGTACGTGTGGTCCGAAATCCAAAGCAACTTCATGCGAATGGTGACTTTGTCCTCGCTTTTGGGGGCCCTCAGCAGAAACTGCTGCAAATCTGAACAAACGAAACACAATTAGTCTGCTGAACACGGGTAGCCAATTTATCAGCGCGTACAACTCACCCTCAACAGCAGCGATCGTGTTTGGGGTGGCAGCTCGTGTCGCAAGCAGTTGCTTCATTCGTTGGTAAGGCGTTAGCGAAGAGGTTTCGCAGCTATCGGACGCGGTGGGCACACGCGGTGTTAGGACGCCCTCCATGCTGCCTGGGGGCGCGGTGTCGCCAACGTTGTTGTTCTTGGCAGTGTTGCTCTTGGTACTGGCCTTGGCCGTCCCTGCGGCTTGGCGAGACTTGAGACCCATGGTGGAAAAGGCATAATGGATGATATGGCCTCAGCTAACGTGCATGCCTTATGGCACGCCTTGTGTGAGCAGCAAGGCATAAGCAAGCTGTCAGCATTTCGTAGCAAAATGTCCACTTCATAAACCAACAAGGCCGATGGGTGCGAATCGCCAATGAGAACGTATCGAAACTTTTAATAGGTTCAAAGGCACTGCGGTTTGTGATGGGCCACAGGCTGTGCAGACTGAATATCTCGAGCACGATCTGTTTCGTGTCGTACCTAGCGTACTAAAGAAAGCAATAGTACTTGTAGCCAGCGAACTGATTCCACACTGTCCGCACACGTATTGGGCAAGCTTTCTCTCGAACCAAATGAGCCGTCATAGCGCTGACGCTGTGCAACGACGCCAAGGCCAGTGCTGCTGCGAAGCCATTAGCGCTGAATCATAGTGACGTCCTCTTTATAAAGTAAAGGAACTCGGATGGGTGCGTATCCAATCCTCCGTCTTTTCGCCGCTCTTCGTGCCGACACACGCATAGCAGTAAGAGGGCCTCTGTATAAACGAAAGGCACTGAGGATGGGTGCGGCGGCCTTCGAAAGTCAAACTAGCTTCGAAGCTTGATGTGTCTATTTAAGCCTCTTTTTTAATAATGGGGCATGTTGGAGATCATATAGACGCTTTTGCGGGTGGGATTGGTAATCGCAGTGAATCTAGATTGAAAGTTCTGAAACATATCCTTGAATTCTATGTGAGTTCGCTCCAAAGCATTGATTTCATGAAGAATTGGACCTCTAGTTTAATGATAACCCCGCAAACACCAAAACTGCAAAACTAGTAGTGATGGTGGTGCTTGTCCGAACTCCTACAATTCACTGAAAGGCCATATCGCTTTAGATGTGGCTCTCCTTAGTCGATGGACAGGCTGGAAGGTTAGCTGTATAGCGAGCAGCAATCAAGGCATTGGCTGATTAAAGGCTATCCGTTTGTTTTGAAGCTTGCTATCAGTCACATGCTACACGTAGGAAGCCCGACTATCTTATGCATGATCTTCGCAAGCGCTTATTTTTCATTTTGCCACCGACGCAACCGACCCCACCGGCGCAACCGACCCCACCGACGCAACCGACGCCACTGACGACCCCACCGTGCAGCGATGCAAGCCCCCATGAATTTTGCCAGGCGAGGCTTCATAGTTCTCTACCGCGCACTCCCGGAGGCGCGTATCAACGACCTGCGCCACATCGCCCACTTTGACGACGACCTCGATTGGTCTACAAGCATCCTCGATGACGAAGTTGAAGAGGAGGATCGACTTCAAGCGCTGGTTCCAGACGTAACATCTCGCTCGCTTAGTGCCACGCTCAAACGCTTTTACAAAACGTTTTTCCCTCGGTCTCAATGTCAAGAGTGGCGGTTCATCAAAACACTCGCTGGCAGCAACTCGCAACCTCTTCGGCGCGAGTTTGAATCCGCTGTATCAGAGGCGGATCTGCTAGACGCGGGCGCTATACCGGGCTCGGTCATAATCGCTACCGAAGACAACACTTTCCTATACGCTTTTGGCTGGAATCACAAGTTGGCGTTGAAGTCTAATCGTGTGCTGATTGAGCTCAACAAAGGTGACATGGTTCTGTTTCGTGGAGACCTGGTATACAAGCCCGTGGGATATGACCACAAGAATATCTGCTTGCATGGAATTCTTGACCCCGCTGACTACGAACGAGCCCCTGACCATCACCCACATGTACTCAGCTTGGTCGACGACACGATTGCCCAGCCAGACCCGTTTTGTTTTGTGTGGCGTTGCAACTTTCGAGGCAAGAACGTGGCCTCAGTGCGCAAGCACATCAACCGCTTTCATCGCATCCGGTTCCGCAACAAACGACGCTGTACCAGAGCGCATCCGAGGTCCGTGGTGTGAGGGCTCAACAGGAGTTTGTTCTCAGTGCAGCAGCAACACGTGTTCGCAGGTTGTCAGGTTTTATGCATTTAGCTCAGCAAGTAGCAGTTGCCAACAAAAAAAAGAACAGGTTTATTGATCAGTGGATGAAGGAATATATGTACCATTTAGTTGATCTTCAAATACGCTAAACAGGGTTTTAGCAGTTGTCCATAGAATTTTGTACAAAGTCCCGCGCTGCACGAAGAAGCTCTGAAATTTGTATGGGAACTTTGACAGCAATCACCGTATTCGAGACGAAATCGCTAGTACATGTTCCTGATCAATGCACAACTACCGCAAAAGATGACCACCAATACGAATAGCATGATATCACTAACAAATTTACTACATGAAACAGAAAATGCATAACATTTTGTTGGTTTGTGGTTGTTCGTTCACCAAGTGTTCTAGTTCCGAAGGGGGCATTTCTCTTCGTTGTCGATAACATAACATGCTTGGTTGGCGCAACCGCATTCTCTACAAACAACTTGACGGTGTAGGTTAAGAGTGCGCGATACCACAGCATTCTGGTGAAGGTGCGAGTTAGCCCTCTGGGGCACGTGGAGGTCGCATCAACACGATGAGGTGTGTATCTGTCCGACCATGATGGCTCGCTCAAACGCCGATTTTGAGTCGCTGAAGAAGGCGCCCCAGATGAAGTACAGCTAGTACCTGGTATCGATCTTGATCATTAAGTGGCGACCTGAACAAGGTGATCCTGATCGCCCTCCACAGCGAGGTGGTTGACTACATTGTGTTCGTCTACGCGAGCACGATGGCTGCTGCGGACGCGGGCGTCCCCTGCGTGGGCGAAGACTCGATCAGCATACCCATGACGCGCATGCTGTGGCACTCGATGTCGCCGTTCAGTTACAGCTCAATACTGGTAGCCAGAGCGGTCTGGCCACTCATGCACACCATGCCATCCGGCCCCTCCGTCTTGATGATCTCGAGCACCGTCTCACCACGGACAAGCACGATGTAATTTGTGTCTACTAAGCTCTTGGATCCCTGCACCATGAACTGTTGGACGACATGAACGCCCTCGTCACGCAGAGCCTTGATGACCTATGAACCAGAGTTGTCGAACTCACCGGCCTGGTCAATGGACAGCCACCGGAGTCGAGCAGCAGTACCATGGGGAAGGACGAGGGGTCGTAATGTGACGTGGCCATGACTGCCAGCTTGGGCGGGTTATGACCTCCTCGAGGAACATGCCCAAGAGGAAGGCCGCGTCCGTGGGGCCACCGCGGCACTCATGAAGAAGTATTCCGTCGGGCAGAGACTCGGAGCCCACGACATAACCGTGATTACGCGAGCTGATAGATGAGTATCACCATGGCAATCCATGTTCGAGTTTGAAATCAGATCCTTACTACCAATTGTGAAACGGAAGATCTGAGCCCCGTGAATGCAGACTTTCGATATGAAATTAATTGGATGTAAGTCGCTCGATGGTGCTATTACTAAGACATTCTAGGCGCACTTCTTCATCTAGTGCAGCACGTGGTGGATGTGCCCATGAAATGATCTCGCTTGTGAGAGGTGCGAGCGTAGCAAACGCTAGTCGAGACGTTACTCGCGACACCAAGAGATATGGTTGTTCTCGTTTGTTTGCAAACACACCTTCAGACCGCCACTCAGTAACAACCATACTATCCAGTGTATCCCCTTGTACTTTGTAAACAGTGGACGATACGGCACAGACCAGCGGGAATTGCTCCATTCGAACGTTGAGAGAACGGGGGACTCCGTTTACGAAACCAGCTAATGCGATGTTGCAGGCATTGTAGGCCTTGGTATCAAAAAATAGCGGGAAAATGTCTGCATCTTGGCACCCTTCCATCGCAGCTGCGGTGGTGCCCCGTTCGATACGCACAATCACAGCGGGAGGAGGTAAACTTGGCACCTTTACTGTCATGTCGGCCGTGCTGTCATGTACCAGCCGAAATCTTGTGCCCGGGTGATAAATGATGGCTTCCAATCGTCCGGGTGTGCCGTTAGCTACCAGTTTTGCTGCGCGGATATTCTGTGTGACTTGAATTGGCATTCCGATGATGAGGTCAAGATACGGCGCGAGCCTGCCAAATTTTGTATCCGGGAGCTGCATAATCATTCGAACTTCAGATCTTCGCAGAGCGTTCAATTTCCCCTTGAAATTGGCAATGACACGGACCGGATATTCGCCTTCGGGTAATACCTTAGCCATAGTGGAAACAAACAAGTTGTTGATAGAAACTCTTGTTGCGTTATCTGGTGTCACGAAGGTGCTCACTGACCGCGCTATCGAATCCTCCAAAGAGCTTTCACTTGTAATGACGCGTGAATTGACAAGTCGGACGAAATCGGGTGTCCATATGCCCAGGCGGGACTTCTGACAACCGCGACCCCACTCAGGGTCTCTTTGAAATCGAACGCATTCTTTTAAGATGACAACGTCTCTAAACTCACGCCACAACCGATAGCCAGCGAGCTCGTGGGGCGAGGCTTTGGCTTTCTGAGAGGGGTCTTTGTAAATTGGTTCACCGCCAACCGGTGGTAGTTGCAAGAAGTCGCCCACAAGAACGATATGTACCCCGCCAAACGGAACATCAGAGACTCGCTTAGCTACACGCAAGCGTTTATCCAGTTGTGCGAGCTGATACTTTCGCATCATCGAAACCTCATCGATAAAAATCAAATCCAGGTCTGCCATCGAATCACACACTCGTTGCTTTCGAATTTCAAGCAAGAACCCTGCCAATGTTCTTCCTCCAATAAGTGTTGCAGCTTTACCAGTAAGAGCGGTCTTAAGAACAGAGTGTTGTCGACCCCAACTCTCACAAGTTGCCTGAACGGCTGCCACAATGCGACTTTTGCCCGTGCCACCTTCGCCTCCCAGAAACATTAACAGTTGGTCGTTTCTCAGTATCTTCTGCAGTGAGGGTTCTAAGTCACCAGGCACCTCTGCCCGCCTCCACCGCGTTAGTAGAGCCTTTGCGATTGCCTTAAAGGCATAATGTTGTCTTTCATTTAGTGTGTACAATCGCGAAACCTCCGCGATGCTGCTAAACACCTTCGAAAGCTTGGGTTCTCCAGAGATACTTGCTACAGGATGCCATTCCATGTTGGCTTCGAGTAGACCCTTGTCAAGAAGCTCCACCACCTCCGTGTTTCTCGGTAGTATTGCTGTGAAAGAGGCACTCGAGCTTAAAACATTGTCAGTGACAGAGCTTTTAACCCATTTTTTCATAATATCAATAGCAGGCAATCCTGAGGTTGGCCATTCGGCAAATCCATCTCGAGCAAGCGTTTCGGCAGCGTTTTGCAACATTCCCGTCTCCTTGAAAAGAGAAATCATACAAGCGACTCGCGCGTCAGGGGCCACAGAGGTTGGACACGCAGCAGGATCTACTGAGGAGCTCTCCAGAGTGACATCGGTAGCTTCGTCCATCTCCCACATTTGAAGTAAATGTGTATCGCTTGCTTCCTCTCGCATTACGTCTTCAAATGTGTCGTAGGGATCACCATCACCGTCGAACATGTCATCATCATCTCCAGTGTCGCGATTGTCAGCCTGGCCAGCTTCTTGGGCTGGCAGTGCACTTTCACGTTGGGCCTTTACTTTTTCCTGCCCACTGTAAAAGTCGTTCATATTATTCATGATTTCCTCTACAAAATTGCTCCGTGTCGGCTCCTACTGCTCGAAGCGATCAATCCATACCTGTTCAACGGAACAATCTGAATCACCAACGAGATNTTCAATATTTTCTCGTTCTTGTCTGCGATTCAGTGCGGCCACTGCAATTCCTACCTGAGAATCCAATTGTTTCTGCTGTTTTGTCACATACTTGCAGCAGTAATGAATGCGATCGGTGACGTCGCTACCACCGAGAAGAACCTGAATGTCATGGTTGCATTTGAACGCAGCCATGATTTCGTAATTGAATCCATTCATGTATTCGTGGCCAAGCGTACGCTTTAGCTGCACTCCTGCCGATCCAAATAATGTTTCTGCAACGCAGACACGAGGGAAACGATACCGACAGAACGAGTCATTGAATGTTGCTGCAAACGTTTTGAAGCAGCTGGTTGTGTTGTTCCAAAGGTGCTGGTTCAGCAACACAGCAAGAGCGGATACCATATAGTCTTGTGCCGCTTTAGGTATTCGCGCGTCAGAAGTCGAGGGGGGCGACACCTCAAGTAACCGAGTCAATTCATCGTTCCTAAACGGATCGTCGTCACTGCTACATATAGGCTGCTGCAGCTGGTTGGCCTGCTGCAGTAGTTTCGCAGTAAGAACGTCGCTCTCATGGATCACCTCTTCATTGCAATAACTTGTGTAGATTGACTCGCGTTCACTGATGATCCGTATTGCGCGTGCGTTCGTGTCACGGCAAATACCTTCAGTCACCGCTTGCTTTTCAATCTCGCCAGCGGTCAGAGTACGCTCCCATACGGGCCAATGCGTTGGCCGGGATTTAAGTAGCGCGTTGCGAATGAGATGCTGAGAGCTGCATTGCATACCACAGAGACTGCACTCGATCAGCAAAGGCTCTGCTGCAGTGCTGCGAAAGCGGGCACTCCGGCTGACTGAGTGTGGGTCCTTGCGAGCTTCATCCGGTATCGGTAGCCCTTCCATGTTGGAAAAACTCGCACCGCAGTTAGAGCAGCAACATTTGTCTAACGTAATAGCAAGTTCGTTTTGCACTATACTTTCAGCGTACGAAGCCACTCGGTCGCGGAAACAATTGCCTTCAGGTGACCTCAAGATATTTTCAACGGAAGTCGAATTCGACGGACACTTATTTAACCAGATCAGAAAGTGGATGTGCAGTGTGCCACGACCCTGTGTTTCCACCATGCCGAAGTACGCTTTCATATCGCCGAATAAGCCACGAAAAGATAGTCGTTTTCGAGTGACCGGATCCATGCCAAGAGCGCATCGGATGCACACATCGACGTGCCTCATGAATAGCCGTGCCGACGCACAATCATTGCGCCGGGTGGCTTCTCTTAAATCAGCTTTACTTGGTAGGCGGGCACCAAGCTCATCAAACAGTGTAGACACCGATGAAATGCCTGTGTATTGTGCCAACACTTGAGAGTTGTCCGTATTGGGCGTTAGGGTCACGAACAAGGCTGGCTGGCCAAATCTTGCCTGATAGGCAAATGCCTTGTGCCGGTACTGAGCACGTTCGCCATTGCTCCCCCATACTGAGCGCGAACCGACTTCAACCGATTTCAGAAAGCGTTCGGCAACGGAATCGTCCGCAGGTCTCCACGGGAGGCACCCCTGATGACGGCGCTCGTTTTGAAGAAGGGCACGCCTCAGCCTCTCGGCGTTCAAATTTTCATAGCCCTCAAACAAGTGCGGAAAACGTTGACAGCGAAAGTGATTCCGGATGTACGTGTTGCGCAGGGAAATACGGTCGAACGCGACTAACGAAAACAGCTCATCCTCTGCGAATCGACGTTCACTAAGCAAAGTATAATGCTTTACACATTCCTCCACCGACACGTGAATTTTCCGGTCCTCCCCTGGATGCCCCCGTCCAAATGGAAACAAGTGTGGAAACATTCGTGCTAACAAGGTCTCGGAGACATCGTTGGCAATTTGAGTCGATCGCCTGATCTCAAACTCACGTTCCGTTCTCACTGATGATGTCACAAAATATTCACCAACCGCAATCGGCGCT
The DNA here is from genome assembly GCA_012295415.1 of Phytophthora chlamydospora. Classification (NCBI taxonomy): domain Eukaryota; phylum Oomycota; class Peronosporomycetes; order Peronosporales; family Peronosporaceae; genus Phytophthora; species Phytophthora chlamydospora. The sequence goes on along the minus strand of JAABLK010000655.1, from coordinate 3,517 downwards.
TCATCAATTGCTAATCCAAGTCGTCGCTCAATCACGCTGCACTCGTCCTGTGGATGCATCAAACGCCATGCGTCCGATTCACCGCGGACACTTTCTTGCTCCCTGTTGATCGCGTCATCCAAGTTGCCTTCAGGATCAGCAACGTGCTCCACGAAAGCTCCTTCCACATCATCATCTGTATATTCACTGTTTAGTGCAGGCTCATTCACTGCAACGCCTGCATATAAGTGATTGTACTGCTTGTAGAAGGCGAACACATCGTGAACCTGCTGCTTTCTTATTCGGTGCATTTTTCGGACTTGAGCGGCTTGCGGGGATGTAAACACGCCGACCAAGACGACTCGATACGACACGACGTCGTTCATCGATCGTGGCAGCAAACAAACCGGAGGTGCAGGTGTACAATCATATGCAATGCAATGCGACCGAATGCATCGATGCCTTCCACCTCGCATGACACGCGTCGTCGCTGCAATGTGCACGAGCTGAGTCATCAGTCGTTCAGGAATCGTCAACCCGCGCAAGTCTTTCGAAAGACACCCCACGAAAAAGCCATTACCAATCGCAAACTTCGGCAGCTTACCCTGCTGAATAGATCTGTCACATTCCTTACAAACCGACATCCACGAACGTAGCGAAGAATCATCATCGGTATAGCTCTGTATTCCACGAGGCGATATTGAAGCCCCCGTCAGCATTGTCAAATTAGTCGGGGAGCGATACATATCCACGAGCTCTGCCGGAATGTCCGTCGTGTCGACCGTAAGCTGCTTTTGCATCGTCCGGAGGTAGCTTGAATCCGTGTCCTCCACTCGTCGTGTGTCTTGGCGAAGCACAAGCCTGTCACACGAGACACACACACACTCATCGAGGCCTTCCGCTCCCAGCTCTTTGCGCATCCGCTCCAAACATCCAGCTCGCTCCTCGGCACTGAGTTCGTTGTCAAATGTGTCACCCTGTTGTG
>JAABLK010000654.1:0-20230 GCA_012295415.1 Phytophthora chlamydospora | reverse complement strand
ATCGGCGAGATCATGGTGCACGCGAGTGGCTCGCAGCTGAAGGAGTTGTCGAGTTTCGTGTCGTCTGGTGCTTTGAAGCCCGTGATCGACTCGGTGTACTCGTTCGACCAGCTGCTGCCGGCGCTCGAAAAGCTCAAGTCAACCAAAGTCTGCGGCAAGTTGGTGCTGAGCATCGCCCACTAACTTTGAGGGCACCACCCCAGCCAGCTCCTGTATATCTACATTTTCTCTAGAATAAATTAATTCAGCCGATTGTTCATGTTTTCCAGTTTGGTTGTCCTTGTTTCCTTTTTCATGTGTTGAAGTTCTACCATCACTCCTTGTCATTGTCAATGCTGGAAAACTCGGAATCTTGTTCATTACGCAATCACTCTGAGTGGTCAACAAGCACTACGATCTCAATCAACCAAATAGACGCCGTTTCCGATACCAAGGAGCTCCCTTATTCGTCGTGACTGTCATTGATGTGGATCACCAACTTGCCGCGCGCGTGTCTTCCCTTCAGCTTCTTCAAGGCCGCGTCAAGCTTCTCGAACTCGTACACCGTGTCGATGACTGGAACAATGACGCTCTTCTCGAGGAACGTCGTGATCTCGTCCAGACCCTTCGCCGTCGGGTACACGAGCATGTTGCCACAGTTCTTGGCACCAAACTTGGCCGGCAGCACGGGTTCCGTGATCGGCAACAGGGACACAAAACGCCCCGTGTTCTGCTTCAAAACGACCTGCGCGTCCGTGTTCCACGCATTGGCCTCCATGCCACAGTCGTAGATGACGTCCACCGAGTGAGGTTCCAGCTCTTCGGCCCACTTCTGCGTGTGGTAGTTGATGACGCGATCGGCGCCGAGTCCTTTGACGAAGTCGGCGTTCTTGGCACTCGTCGTGGCCGCCACACGAGCGCCAATTGAATGGGCCAGCTGGATGGCGAACATGCCAACAGCGCTACTGCCGCCGAGAACGAGCACCTTCTCGCCCTTCTGCAGCTTGGTGTGCTCCACCAAGGCCTGGTAGCTGGTGAGGCCGATGAGGGGGATGCTGGACGCTTGATCGAACGTCAAGTTCTTGGGCTTGAGCGCCACCAGGTCCTCGTCGAAGATCGCGTAGTCGGCCACAGTGCCGCAAGCGTTGAAGGGCGTCATGGCGTACACGTGGTCGCCCGCTTTGAGGCGCTTGGCCTCGCTGCCCACTTCCACGACGATACCAGCCGCGTCAAAGCCGATGCCGAACGGATGCTCCGGAGTGGGCACCTTGCCAGTGAAGGCCTCGCCCGCCTCCAGCAGGATGTAGTCGATCGGGTTAATGGACGCGCTGGCCACCTTGATGCGGACCTGGTTGGGTCCCAGCTCGGGGCGCTTCACGGACAGCCGCAGCTTGAGCTCCTTTGCCTGCGGGCCGTAGTGGTCGTACTGGTACGCGCGATAGGTTTGCGGCACGGGCATGGTAGGTATCTTGTTGTTTTGCTCTTGAGCTCTTCCTTCTGTCCTGGACAATCGAAGAATGAGAGAAGGATCTTGCGGCGTTATTGGCTGAATGCTTGTCCCACTTGGCACGTACGATCTTTTCGGATATAGAGACCAACTTGAAGTGCGTTCATTCACACATGGCTGAAGGTTTAGGCACAAAAACGCATAGCGCGATGATTGTCTAAAGCTTTTGCCAGGCAGGCAAAGACGACGAGCAAGCAATGAGAATTTTGATTGATCATTAGCAGGAGTTGCAGGATGGTACTAGCTACAGCGAAGCCTCGGGGGCCACTCGGATGATGAGCTTGCCACGCGAGTGCCTGCCGGTGAGCTTCGTCAGCGCGTCCAGCAGCTTCTCAAACGGATACACCGTATCGATCACAGGCATGATCGCGCCCTTCTCGAGGTACTTGGTGAGCTCGTCGAGACCCTTGGCCGTCGGATACACGCTGATGAAGCCGTAGTTGGTGGCGCCGAACTTAGCGTCCAGCACGGGCTGCTTGGGGGGCAACAGCGTGATGAAGCGGCCGGTCTGCTGCTTGAGGATCAACTGCGTGTCCGTGTTCCAGGCGTCGGCCTCCATGCCGCAGTCGTAGATGACATCTACGGAGTGGTTCTCCAGCACGTCCGCCCACTTGTGCGAGTGATAGTCGATGGTTTGATCCGCGCCCAGCGACTGGACAAACTCGGCGTTCTTGGCGCTCGTCGTGGCGATCACTCGGGCACCGACAGCATGCGCCAACTGGACGGCGAGGATGCCAGTGGCACTGCTGCCGCCAAGAATGAGCACTGTTTCGCCCTGTTGCAGCTGGGCGTGCTCCAGCAGCATTTGATAGCTTGTGAGCCCGACAAGAGGCACGGCGGCAGCTTGGTCGAAGGTCAAATTGCTCGGTTTAAGAGCCACGAGATCTTCGTCCACGGCAACGAAGTCAGCAACGGTGCCACATGCAGTGAAATGGGTCATGACGTAGACTTGGTCGCCCACTTTCAAACGCTTTGCCTCGCTTCCGATCTCGACAACAATGCCAGCTCCGTCGTGGCCGAAGCCGAGGGGGTGCTCGGGGGACGGAATCTTGTCGATCAGCCCTGGCTGCACCATAAGCCCGTGGTCGACAGGGTTGATAGCAGCGCTTACGACCTTGATACGCACTTGCTTGGGGCCGAGCGCCGGGAGCTCCACAGCCTCACGAAGCTTCAGTTCCTGGGCAGGAGGGCCGTAGTTGTCGTATTGGTATGCACGGTATGTCTTGGGAAGTTCCATCCTTGTCGGTTGTTGCGCGGAAGGGAGAAAATATGAGAATGGGTTTAGGATGTCGTCAATGTTCAATTGCGAGAACACGCACCAACTGATGAGAAGTATCTTCGTTTACGAGTGAACTTCGTCTTCGATAATCAGGATCGATTGCGAAGGCACCCTGGATTCCACTGCATTGGCTTTCATTCATGCAAACGCAAACTGAGAAATGACGCCGACTCAACGCCATGCATGACTGGCAGCCATTGCAACTTGTGGTGCTACTGTTGCACCAAATAACACGCTTCTAGAACGTAAGACATTCCATTGATAGTATGTCATCTATTTGACAGACCACATCCAGGAAAATGCTACAGCGTTGTCTCGGGATCAACGCAGATGATGAGCTTGCCGCGCGCGTGTCTTCCCTTCAGCTTCTTCAAGGCCGCGTCAAGCTTCTCGAATTCGTACACCGTGTCGATGACTGGAACAATGACGCTCTTCTCGAGGAACGTCGTGATCTCGTCCAGACCCTTCGCCGTCGGGTACACGAGCATGTTGCCACAGTTCTTGGCACCAAACTTGGCCGGCAGCACGGGTTCCGTGATCGGCAACAGGGACACAAAACGCCCCGTGTTCTGCTTCAAAACGACCTGCGCGTCCGTGTTCCACGCATTGGCCTCCATGCCACAGTCGTAGATGACGTCCACCGAGTGAGGTTCCAGCTCTTCGGCCCACTTCTGCGTGTGGTAGTTGATGACGCGATCGGCGCCGAGTCCTTTGACGAAGTCGGCGTTCTTGGCACTCGTCGTGGCCGCCACACGAGCGCCAATTGAATGGGCCAGCTGGATGGCGAACATGCCAACAGCGCTACTGCCGCCGAGAACGAGCACCTTCTCGCCCTTCTGCAGCTTGGTGTGCTCCACCAAGGCCTGGTAGCTGGTGAGGCCGATGAGGGGGATGCTGGACGCTTGATCGAACGTCAAGTTCTTGGGCTTGAGCGCCACCAGGTCCTCGTCGAAGATCGCGTAGTCGGCCACAGTGCCGCAAGCGTTGAAGGGCGTCATGGCGTACACGTGGTCGCCCGCTTTGAGGCGCTTGGCCTCGCTGCCCACTTCCACGACGATACCAGCCGCGTCAAAGCCGATGCCGAACGGATGCTCCGGAGTGGGCACCTTGCCAGTGAAGGCCTCGCCCGCCTCCAGCAGGATGTAGTCGATCGGGTTAATGGACGCGCTGGCCACCTTGATGCGGACCTGGTTGGGTCCCAGCTCGGGGCGCTTCACGGACAGCCGCAGCTTGAGCTCCTTTGCCTGCGGGCCGTAGTGGTCGTACTGGTACGCGCGATAGGTTTGCGGCACGGGCATGGTAGGTATCTTGTTGTTTTGCTCTTGAGCTCTTCCTTCTGTCCTGGACAATCGAAGAATGAGAGAAGGATCCAACGCTCACGAGAATACTGGTGTCTCCGTTTACGAGTGAAGAGGATTGCGAAGACTTGCGAAGTCACCTGTGGATTTCTGCATTGGCTTTCACAAGGAATGATGTCGACGAGAGGCAGCAGTGTTTGCGCCTTGCAGTGCAATACCGTAAGCAAATGCATGCATACGTCACCACCAAAAGCGAAGTTGGCCAACAATTCACTGACTGCATGCGAACCAATCTATGAACTTCTCGCGCTCTGTTTTTTTTTTACCTTGTCCTTACAGGATGTTGGAGTCTCGCGCGAGTGCCGTGGTCTGCGGGCGGAAGTCCACAATGGTGGTGGGCAGCGGGGCCATTGCCGACATCTCCGGGGTCTTGGCCTCTTGCAGCATCTTCTTCTGACGGTGGCGGATGCCCACAATGGCAACGAGGGCCACCACCGCTGCAGCCACCAGCGCGATCAAGACAATCACCCCGGCCCCCACGGTGGAGCTGTCCGAGCTCTCGGTCGAGATCTGCTGACTATCGATAGATTTCGAGGCGGGCGTTGGAGCAGGGGTCGGAGCAGGGGTCGGAGCAGGTTGATCGGTCGTCTGTGTCCCCGTTGACTGCAAGTTAGTCTGACCGGCGTCGGACGCTGCCGAAACGGTGGCAGAAGGTGTAGTAGTATCAGCAGTAGACGACGATGCTGCAGTTCCCGAAGAGGTCGATGGGGCGGTGCCGTTGTAGGTTGCCACCTCTTGAACCTGCTGTTGCTCGTCTTGCTCCTGGTCTTGTTGCTCCTGGCCCGTGGACGAAGTCTGCGTAGTCGATGCCGAAGCACTCGATGCCGACGCCGTCGAGCTGTGCACGGTGCCATCAATGACGGGGTACCCCTTCTCGGCAACCAGGACGCCTTGGTTCCAGAGGCTCTGGAAGAGCTCATCGAAGAAAACACCGGCCCCAGGGCCTTGCATCGAGTCCGATGTGCGGCCATCACACGTGCCGTCGCTGTCTCCAGGCGGCTTGGCCCAGATGAAGTAGTCGACGTTGCTGATCCCGGTGTCGCTCGTCGGCAGCGCTCCGATGCCTGCAGTCTTGACGTTGCACCACTCGTTGGACGCCGGTCCTCCATGGTACGCTCGGCTTGTGTCAAAGACGCATCGAAGGTCGGTGGAGCCAACCGCAGCCTGGAAGTTGCTGCAGAGCGTTGCCAGGTCGCTGGTGGACTGGTAGTTGGACGTGTTGAGCGTGATGCCCTTGACTTTAGACCCGGCAGACACGAGCTGCTTGACGATATCCGCCACAGCAGCGGAGGTGGCGGGGTACTCGAGGGTCCAGTAGCCCACGTCCAGGTAGATTTGGGCGTTCTCGTTCTGGGATAGCAGACCAATGGCCGTCTGCAGGTTGGCCAGGTAGCCGGCGCTTTGGCCACAACCGGTGGTGTCCGCAAGCAGCCCGATGGCGTCCGGCTCGAGGATGTACAAGACCTTTCTGCTACCAATGGCCGAAGTGAGCGTGTTGAGGAACGCCTCGTACTCCGAGGTGGAATGCACCGTGCTGCCGACCGCCGACTCCTTGGCGGCGCAGTCCTTGTTAGGCAGGCCGTAGACCACGACACTGATCCGCGAGTCTTCGGGGCAGGACGACACGAGGTCGGCCGCGGTTTGAGCGTAGTCTCCGTTCTCGGAGCGATCCGAGTACCAAGTGGCGATGCCATATTTCTCCAAAGCTTCGATGGCGAAGGCCGACGCCGGGTATGCGGTCTTGGCCTTCGTGTAGGTCACCGGTGGCAACGAGCACAAGGTGTCCGCTTGCACAAGCCCGGTGCCGGCCAGAGCCAGCAGGAACGACGTGATCGCTGCAGACTGGAACGAGCGCAACATGGTGGATTGAAGACTCCGCTGGGCTGTTCGAGCCGCACGAGCAGCAAATTGGCGAGTGCTGCAGAGCAGCTGGTGCGTTAACCAGGCAGCAAAGGGGCACAAAGAAGACCATGGCGCGGTGGAAGAACGCTTCCACCATCGCGGAATACGATCCTGGCCAATCCACATTGTCAGGGCCATGACTCGCGCCCAGATGGAGGTCGCTGTGTCTGCAGCTGGCTCGACGAGCTTGTGGCTTTCACCACCCAGATCTGTTCGATGGACGAGACTCGACGCTTTTGTCTCTCGACGCTCGTCCGACCTCACATGATGCAAGTGCCTCGGTCTCACTCTCGCAGCACTCTATGGTGATCACAGCCTCGACTCGATGCCGAAGCTAGGAAGTCAGTCTCCACGGCGCTGGTCGTCAATTTGACCGGGAACGCGGCAAGGAAGAGCGAAAAGTACATGCATTGGGATGCTGTCTACCTCGATGCTCTCATCCAAATACGTTGGTCCAAAACTCGGAAGAGAAACTACAGGAGAGGGAAGCCAACCTTTTCCACTTGGGTTAGCCTTGACGAACAGACCTCATACACAACGAGAGACACACGTCAATCCAAAGGCATTGTTGACACCTTACAGGATCGTGCTGCCGCCGGCGGGCGTGCGCTTGATCTCAATGTGGATGTTCTCGTGGTCGCCGGGGGTCGACAGGGCGGCGTCAGCGTCGCGAGCCTTCTTCATGCGAGAAGCGGCCACGCCCACCGCGGCCACAGCCACGACGGCGGCGACGGCGATGAGGCCCACCGAGGTAGTAGCGCCACTGGTGGCGTCGTCACCCGACTTGGTGGTGGCCTGCTGGGCGGTCTGGTCGATGTTGTCGCTGCCCGAGTCCTGCGTGGTCGAGTCATCCGTGTTCGAGTCCTGCGTGGTGGAAGCCGACTCGGCCTCCGACGCCGAGCTCTCCACGCTAGTCGAGGTCGTGGCGGCCGGGGTCACCTCTGGCGTCGAGGTGGTGGCGGCGGGCGTCACCTCCGGAGCGGCGGTAGTGGCCGTCGGGGCCTCCGTCTCCTCAGCAGGGAAGTTAGGCTCGCAGTCGGAAGTCTGCGTCGTAGGCGTCGTGGCGGCGGGGGTCGTAGCAGGCGCCTCGGTTTCCTCGCTGCCCTCCTCCGACGTAGGCGTCGTGGCGGCCGGCGTCACGGCAGGCGACTCGGTCGTTTGGCTGCCCTCCTCCGACGTGGGCGTGGTGGCGGCCGGGGTCGACTCCGGGGTGTTCTGCTCCGTCGTAGGCGTCGTGGCAGCGGGGGTCGACACTGGCGTAGCCGTCGTCACCTCCGGCACCGAGGTCGTAGCAGCGGGGGTCGACTCCGGGGTGTTCTGCTCCGTCGATCCGGAGCCCTCCTCCGACGTCGGCGTCGTAGCAGCCGGGGTCACCTCCGGCACGGCAGTCGTGGCAGCCGGAGTCACCTCCGGGGTGGCTGTCGTGGCAGCGGGGATAGCCGTCGTCACCGCCGGCGTCGACACGGGCGTGGCCGTCGTGGCGACAGGCACGGCCGTCGTAGCAGCGGGGGTCGTCACGGGCGTGGCCGTCGTGGCGACAGGCGGCTGCGTGGTGACCACGGGTCCCTTGGTCGTCGTGGTGTACGAGTCGTCCTGCTGGTTGCCAGTGGAGGGCGTGGAGCCGCCGCCAGCGCATCGTTGGAGAGTACGGCCAGAAGCACGGCCGTGCAGACAGCGAGCTTGCGGAACATCTTTGCTGTCGGGGTCTTTTTCGAGTCTGCCGCCGGAGCCGGAGCGCTGGGAAGACCGACCAGCCCGCTCCATCGCGTGGTCGGCAAAGGCGGGTTCGGTAAAAGAGCTCGTCGCCCAGGCTTTGTCGGCCGGATGGACCGTCACGCACGACTCAACGCCACGACCGTCGCCGATCGCAAAGCATGCGGAGACGGAGACCGGATCCGATGGCAAGCTCTGCTGCTTTTTGGTTTGAGGCAATTGACGCCCATCCGTGTCTTTATAACTTGAGGAGCAGGCGGCAGCAGTGCCAAACTTGATGCCTGCGACGCCCGCTTGCTCGGCGTCGGAACTGGCTGAATCGAATTGCAGGAGCTGCTCGCGGGCCATATGCTCCGGACGTGCGCGCTCATGTCGGCGTGGTGGCTGAAGCAGCAGAGTTACTTCGGCTCGGCTGCGGAGACCTACCGAGGAGACCTGCTATTGTGCCTTGGCCGTGGCAGCCGAGGCTTGAACTTCCGGCGTCGGGCCAGCACGCTCCGAGCTCTCTGGGCCGGCGATTAACACCTCTCTTCGGACAGCGTAGCGCTGGCGCGGACCTTTCTTGAACGACACCACCGCGACGTTGCACTTGCTGGCGTTTGGGATCGCCTCACTCTAGGCATTTCGCAGCCGAGGCTGTCGTCCGCCCAACGCCTGATCGCGACAAATCGATCTTCACCACTGCCCCGACGAACTGGCAACCAAATCGGTCGTCTTCTTCACCAGCGCTGTCGTGAGCTTTACCTCGGTGCGGCGCTGAAATTCTCCAGCTCGTGTGGATCGCAGGAGGTCTCCGTTGCAGCCATTAGCATACTCTTGCATGCGAAGAAGGCACGTGCGGTGCGTGGAGTGGCAAGACTTGCCAGTGAATGGCAAATGTGAGAAGTGCGAAACGCACACCAACACATGTGGACGGGCGCAGGCCGCATTACCGAGTTCAACTCGCTCCAGCATCGGCGTGACCCCCCCCCCCCCAGCAAGCATTGCAATGCTTGCTACATGTATTGATACGTGGTTTGCACCACGGCTAGCGGAATGAACAGGAGTCAGACTCTGTCTGGACTGCAATCAGGCCATCGCAAACGTAAAAGCATTTCCTCAAGCAGATATTTTTTCCTGTAAGCACGATGAAGGTTTTTGGTATTTTACTTCGAGTTGGCATGGAAATGAATGCCGTGAAAATTGTGATGGAGAAGTCAGACTAAGACAGACGTCGCCTGCCATCCGTATCCTGCTGCGGGTCTGCTATCGTGGCACTCTTGCTGTCAATGCCCGGAGCTGTGGACATCGTCCGATCTCGTTTGACACCTAATGATGTACATGTAATTAGTCTTGCCATTCCGCACGATCTTCGTCGGATAACAAGTTCTAGGCAAAAGGCACCAAAGCTGACGAGTGTTGAATGCACAATTCTCTTTGAGCAATGTCTACTCAATATATTGCGACCAACGAGTTCCCCGTACTTTGTCTTATGGCAGATTTCGTTGCGTCTCTCGGGCGCTTTCCAATCTTGTGGAAACTTGCCGCGCACACCGAATAGGTCCCGATAAGACAATGGTATCGTGTTCAGCGTTTTCCGAAGTTCATACACGGGAGACCTAGGGTGCATGAGAAGGGTGACCGGCGAATGCCTGAAACCAGTGTTGCTTGTAGAACTGCTTGGAGCAATTCGATGTACTGCGAACAAGCACTTCAAGTACGTTACTATACTATATGTATAAGGATACTCGGAATGACTCGGCAAAAACAGCTTGATAAGAACCAGTCTGTCGTGTTGACTGTATCTCATCAGGACTTCGTTGAACAACCTTCACTGCTGCAAACAAGCATCCTAAAAAATATGACAAACTATCCGGTTTACAGTACTTTAGTCGAGTATGTTAGTTTTGGTCTTCAAAATCCAAGTTGGAAACTAATGCTTGCTTGGCCGCCAGCGCTTGTGAACTACATCTAACGAGGCATTCACCGTTGATTCATTAGCAATAAAACGGTTGTCGCTGCAGTGACAACCCAGGTTCCAGTCGACGTGGGCCACTGAGAAGCACATCCCGACGTTTCTTCATTCGGGTCGTAGATGGTGGCCATTTCCTTCGTATTGACGAAGTAGCCCTGGTTCCAAAGCTTGATGAAGTGATCGTTGAAAAACTTGCCTGCCTCGGGGCCGCGCATGGCGTCAGCAGACTGGTCGTCACACGTGCCGTCGCTGTCTCCTGGAGGCTTGACGTACAGGAGATAGTCGATATTGTCATAGTCCGTAGCGTTCGTGGGCGGAACTCCTATCCCAGCCTGCCTCACGTTACACCATTCCGAGCTTGAAGAGTTTAAGAACTCTTGTGAATTTCTCGACGTGTCAACAACACACCCGATGTCCGTCGAGTCCACCGCCGTTTGGAAGTTCGTGCACAGCTCGGCCATGAGATCGGTGGAACGGTAGTTCGACGTGTTGAGCGTGATTCCCTTCACGCTGCCCTTCTTCGCGAGCTTCTTGACAATCCCTGCCACGATATCCGCAGTGTCCGATTCCTCCAGCGTCCAGAAGCCGACGTCGAGGTAAATCTCCGCGTTCGGGTTGTCCGACAGAAGCGAGATCGCCGTGGTCAGGTTGCTCTCGTACCCGGACTCCACCGCACACCCCTGGTCTGCGAGGAGCCCGACCGCATCCGGCTCCAGCACGTAGAGCACCTTGCGCTCGCCGATGATATCAGTCAGTGTCTTAATGAACTCTTTGTAGTCAGCACCCGTCGTCACCGTGCCATCACCGTTTGAGTACCCTGCTTCGCAGTCCTTGTTGGGCAGTCCGTACACCACCACACTCAACCGCGAGGACTCGGGGCAGTTCGCGACGAGGTCCGTGGCCGTCTGTGTCGGGTCGTCATCGCGGTCCGAGTACCAAGTGGCAACGCCCTGGCTCTCGAGTTGCTCCAGTGCAAAGGCCGAGTCCGGATAGTCCTCCTTGGCGTTCGCGTAGTTGACGGGAGGCAGCGAGCACAAGGTGTCGCCCGCGCGAGCGGCACCGCTCGTCCACCCGAGTACGCCCAGGAACAGCAGTAGCGAGTGCATTATCGACCGAGAAAACGGTGGCTGATGGTTGTCGACGCTTCTGCTTGGAAAGACTAGACTTGTACCGGGTCCGTCCAATTGCTGATTGACGACATCGATGCTCCTGCTCGCTGACAGCCAAAAGAGAGCTCGTGCGATCGTGCGCAAAATTTGCACCTGTGTAAATGAATGGAGGGATCCATTACTTGGCAGAACTGATATTTTGCTGATCGAAAGCTGAAGCAACGTTCGGTTCAAATCAGTCAGTCGGGCGAAGAGACCCCTTCGTACGCAGTGGCGGCAGCATGCTCGATGCGCAGCTCCTGACAAGAAAGAAGCAGCAGGAAACTAGCAAGAGTGCGTTTGCACCGCACAACATGCTGTATCAGCTGCTGATGTACTAATTGGTGCTGTGGAATCTCGCAGCCACAGGTTTGTGGCCCACAACCGAAGGAAGATCACGCACAGCGCACGACAGCGTACGACTCGCGGAGCAGTTCTGAATGAAATCGATCGAATCGCTGACCCATCCACCAACTCGAGGACGCGGGGAAGGTCAGGTGTATGAGCGGCTTGGACCAACCTGCAGCGATGAGCTTCATTGGTGAATTTGCAACCGCAGCAAAGCGACATCGTCGTGGTTTAGTGACCCGTGAACTTGATCAAACCCACCACGTCATTGCGTTAACAAGCTCCTTACCAGCTTCGCGGTAGACGACGGTCGCAATCGCAGATGCTCAAGCGTTGGCGTTGCCTCCTTTGAGGCAACTCGGTGGCGGCACGCTTCTCCTCCGTCAGCTCACATTTCGCGATATGTGACGGTCGCAATCTCACCTATTCAAGCGTCGGCGTCCTCAAGACAATCCCGTGGCGAATACTGCCGTCAGCGGTGTGGAGGGCCGCCCACCACCGCGATGGAAACACGGGCCAAACGGGTGTCGTGGCTGGCATCTCGTGCGGTGTCGGCAAGTTACGGTGGAGCCGAGCTCGCCGCCAAGAAACTAGTTGACGGTGTAAGGATGAACTCTAGAACTGATGTAGGTAGTCGTTAGCTTAGGTAGCTGTGTACCTCGCAGACAATCGAACTTGCTACTGTAACTGAGGTGCATTGCCGCAACGGTGCTAACCCTGAGCAAAAGATCGGCCACTGTGTGTGTCGGACACACTTTCGGACCCGGATGATCTGGTATCCGTTAGATGGATACAGATTCTGACCTCATTCATGGCAGCGAGGATGCCACTCACGCATCCGAAACAAGCAAGTTGGACAGCCCCAAAGCGACACGAAAATTTGTTAAACGTGAGCGCAGGCTACCGAGATACCGAGATGCGACGATTCTGCTGTTGCCCAGCGTTGATGATTGATGATGTACGAGTGCTCCGATTGGCCCAAGATGTTGAAGTCGTGGTGATGTGGGCCACATCATATGGTGTGACCACATCAACGCCACGTTATCGATCTTGAAGTTGAGAGACGGCAGAGATCAGATCAGAGTCATTGACGGACCCAGCTCGCCGCAGCACGGCGCGGGCATTTCCCGGGTCCAGTAGAGCTTGCTATGCGCTCGCAGTGGCCCCGCGACCTTCTCGAAGGACTCAAATATCCGCAGCAGCCACCGCTCCAACGCCCGGCCGCAAGGAGCGACCGCTAGAGCCTCGGTCAGCTGCGCGCAATGACCGTCTGCCCTGGCGACGCCAGCGGTACCTGCATCCCTTTCTTCCGAAACGATGGCGCTATGCTCAACGAACGATGGCGCAGCAAGCAAAACCAAGGGCGCTACGTGGTATGCTCCGCGCGTCAAACGGAGCAGGTCAGTCAGAAACAAGCCGAGCAGTCAGCCGCGCCCTTTCACGGCGAAACCCGCGTAACGACACCGAGATCTGAAGCCATGTCCGCTTCGACACCTACCAAGCGCGACTAGCGCTCGGAAACGGATCGTTCCGGGGCCATCAGCTTGCCGCCACCGACGTCGCCGCGCGAGTGCCACCAAAATTTGCTCGGCAAAGAAAAGGAGCTCGGAAACGCTCGGCAGCAGCGTGGGCAATCTTCAACGCGTCGACTGGATGTCCTCGTGGATCTTGCGTTGCGCCGCCGGATCTCGACGCTTGGATGAAGAAGAACCCGAGCTGCTGCTATCGAATGTTCCGCTGCCGTCCTTATCCGTCGCCCAGACGCTCCTCGAGAACGCTCTGACACGCTCTGCGTCGTGCAAAACGCGTGGACAAGCCCGGCCAGCTGCTGGCCACTTGACAGCGGAGCCCGCGCTTGGAGCGCTCTGTGCGTCGGAGCCGGCCCCAAGCAGCGCGGTGGAGCAAGTGCGCTGCGTGTCAGCCCCGTGGATAGTCGCTCGACATGCTGTCGAGAGCTGGGGGCGGAACTATAGAGCCAACCGAAGCTGCGAGGAAGTCGCCGCATAGTCCTCCGCGTTGACACGCAGCCGGCGTCTGGGGCAGCCTCTGCCCCGCAGAGCCACACGCGCCGCCGTCTGCTTGGCCGCGTGGGTTTCAGGCCGTTCGAGGCGCGAGAGAGCAGGCGATCACTTCAGCACTTGCAGTGCCAACCGGAGAGCGAGCACCAGTCACCACCTGCTTTTTCAAGCAAAGCCTAACGAGAAATTTGCACTCCGACCGCTTTGCTCTGATTTGGGCCCACGAGAAACCGCTCAACAGCCGTTGCCGCGTTGCATCGGCCAAGTTTTAGCACAATATTTTTCGAGCCAAGCTTTGCCTTTGCGGCTGCTCATTATCCAACTCGCCGTGTAGTGCATAGTCAACTGCAGCCAGCTGCGCCACGTTCCAGCCAAGCTTCATGCCCGGTCAATTCGCCGACGTCGTGACCGTGGCCGTCGCGTCCCCGACGACGCTGGCGCCCAGCCTCAAGGACCGGGCCGAGCCCATGGCCCTGCCCGTCGTGCCCGTGCGTGAGGTTCGCTCGCAGTCATTGTCGACGCTGCCACGCCGCGCATCCACGGCAAGCGTACTCACGGTGGAGAACAACCAGATCGACGAAAGCTTCACCGAGGAGGAGGAGCTCGAGTTCCAGCGACAGCAGCGCGTGCGGCACGCGCGCCGCGCGCTCAGCTCCGGCACCGGCAGCTCGCTCAGTCTACTACAGCAGGAACTCGGCTACCCGCGTCGTGCGCGCGTGACTGCAGATGGCCACAGACATCGACGCGGCTCCTTGTTGGAGACGGCTCTGGAGAACACCATGGCCAAAAGAGCACACAGCACCAGCCAGGGCAGCGGCCACGAGGTTCACAGCAACAACAGCAGCTCAGGTAGCATTGGCAGTGCCAGCGACTTTCAGAGAGCGCGCTCGGTGCCCGAACCAGAGGAGGAGAACCAGATCCACTACCACGGCCGCAGCTGGACGTTCAACTCGGCCACGTGCTCGCCGCGCAGCGACGCGGCCGGTGAGTCAGAGGACGGAGCTGCACAGGACGAGGACGAGGAGAACTTTATGAACTACCGCAGCGCGTCCGTCACGGGCTACAGCCGCGACACCGACGGAGTCGTCTACTATGAGGTGATCGTGCGCTCCATCGCACACGGCCCGCTGTCGGCCTACAAGGTGCGACGCCGCTACTCGGAGTTCCGGGACCTGCACGCGGCGCTTAGCAAAGTCATGCCGGTGTCACACCGGAAGCTCGCGTCCGTCACGGCCATGGCCAGTATTAGTGACGAAAGCAGCAACAACGACGAGGAGGATGCCTCGGTGGGTCTAAGATTCTCCATTACGGACTGTGGCGAAGACAGCGAGCCCACGCTGCCCCCGCTACCAGACAAGGGCGGCGTCTGGAGCTACCTGCAGTTCGACAGTATTCCGCTGCTGGAGCGGCGAGCCAAGTACTTCCACGCCATCCTGGTGGCGGCGCAACGGCATCCGGCGGCTCGTGCAAGTCGACTGCTGAACGACTTCGTCGGCACCCCGCCCGACCTCGTGTCCCTGCACTCTAGTGTCGAGAACAGCTACGTGAGCCTGAACCGCTTCGCGGCGCCCAAGCTGAGCTTCGACATTGAGATCCAGGAGAGAAAAGAGAAGGCCAAGAGCATCCGGCGGCGCCGCAGCTCTCTCAAGCGCCAGAGTTTCACCGGATCGCTCGACGCCAACTACAACAGCCCGCGCCCGTCGCAGTAAACGGCCACCACCCAAGCAAATAAGCTCCGCCCAAAGGCGAGACGTCACACATCTCCACCTCATCACCGCACAGCACCTCGGAACCGTTTTGGATTTTTTACTCATTTTGTCGAGCTAGTCGATGCCTCATTACTTGTATCGTTCGTTTCTTATTCGTAGTCTGTAAACTGTCAAGCAAAAAAAAAATATAACGAGAGTCTGTCTTGTCGTGGATATGTCTGCGTCGTCTGCCTTGCTTCTCTCCGCGACAAGGGAGCGTTACGACACTGGCATTGCACTTCGCTTCTACGTTGAGAGGAAAGTCGATATCTGCAACAATTATACAAGTGCTTACCCACACGCATGCAACGGCCACCTTGCGACTGGAAAGACGTCAACTCGGAAGCGGTTTGGCTCTGTATTCTGTGGTCTATAGAGGCGAGAGGCAAGGGGGTCTATGCAGAGTCGCCACAAGCCAGGAGTTGGCGCTGGCTTTGTCGAGCGAGGCTCAGGCTCGCATTCACCCCACCTCTCTCGAACGGCTGTCTACATCACGGCCAAGATTCCAAGTCAACAGAGCTGCGCACCAACTAAGCTACGAGGACAGCGCAGTGACTTTAGGGCGGCACCATCTTCTTGATGTAGTCGGCGATCTCCGGCTCGAGGTACTCGGCCAGTTCGTCCCGGGTCACCCAGAGGTAGTCGCTAGCCTTGTCCTGGTTCAGTTCCACGTCTCCGTCCAGAAACTGCGACTTGTAGAAGAACACCTTGGTGCCGTCGTACTCGGAGCCGTCGTCGTGCTCGTACTTGACGTAGCCCATGGGGGAAAAGCCAACGGGGTTGGCCTCGAGCTCATCGCCCACGGCCTCGCTGACGAGTCGGAGCGCAGCGTCGCGCATCTTCTCCTCGTCCTGCTTCTGACCCACAGGGAAAAACCACGGGAACTTGGCGTCCTTGTGGTTCTTGACAAGCAGGAAGACGCGGCCCTTAAGCGCGCGGTTCAGCGACTTGCGGTTGTTGGTGGCGTCGTCCTCCGTCTCACGCGGGGCCAGATGGAAACCGGCGCCCACGATCTCCTCGGGATCGTCCTCGGCATTAGGCCACGGCGCCTCCTCCGGCTGGATGTGCTTCGTGCCGGGCTCCATGAACCAGAAGTCGTCCTCTAGTCTCTGGTCCTCGCGCAGAGCCTTCTCGTGCTTCATGACTGCGTAGTCCATCTCCCAGTCCTTGAGGTCGGGCTGAATCACGGGCAGACGCTCCAGCACGCCGGCGCTCAGCACGCGCCACTTCTTACCGTCCTCTACAGGCGGAGACACCAGGAAGTTCTGGCGCTTGGCGCGTTGGCGCGGAGCCTGACGGGGTGGCTGCGGGTTGCGCTTGCGCTCCTCGGCCCTGGCCTTCTGGCGCCACGTCGGGCGCGGCTTTTTGGCCGAGGCAAACTGGCGCAGCTGCTGCGCCGGGGCCGAGGCGCGCGTCAGGCCGCCACGGAGCGCGAACATGATGCAGGAGGTGAATATGCCGGAGCTGCTCAAGTGTGTGGCTCGCAGGATGAGGGAGGCAGTATCGGTTTGCACGGGATTTAAAAGTGGTGTGTGCTACGTCAATCTGTGACGTGTGAGAAGGGCTACATTTGGCAAAAGCAACTTAGAGCTCCTTGTTGAAGAGCGGGTGGTTGTAGCGGCCGGGCACCTTGGCGCCAGCTTCCGAGAGTTTGGATCCAGTGGCGACGAGGTTGCGTCGCGAGTCGGACCCGGCGGAGCGAGCGATTGCGGGCGCGCTACGGCGATCCTGCATGCCCTTCGTCCACGAGTCCACCTCCTCGCGATCCTGCTCGTTAAACAGCAGACGATGGCGTGTGCCTAGCGCCAGCACTCCTTCAACGATTGTTGTGGCCCATGCGAGATTCAGATTGCTGTACAGCGTACGAAGCAGCGGCATCAACTCGACATGCAGTAGACGCGCGAGCTCCTCGTTGTCTTGACCTTCTTTGGCGCCCACCAGTTGCTCAAATCGAAGCTTCACCACCTTGGCTGCCTTGTTGAACTGGTACGTTTCGTCCGTAAAGAGCTGGGCGTGCGTGACGGCCAAGAACTTCCACGCGTCCAGCTTTCGCTCGCGCTCTCTCCGCTCGTCACCTTCCACGCTCAAAAGCTCCTCACGCTTCGCGTCCACAGCTTCAATAAGCACCTGCAACTCCTTGTTGCCGCTCAGCGCCGCCCCTTTCAAGTCGATCACCTTCGTCAGCGTTTTCATGAAGAGCTCACTCGACTCGATTGTCAAATGATTCGACACCAACTGGCAGAACAACGTGCTGGCCTTGGCAAACTTCTTGTCTACCAACTGCAAACGCCAATTGCATCAAATGCAACCGAATCGTCAGCAAGGGCCTGCCAGCGAAAGTGGAGCTGTTGCTACACGCACCATGTACCCCTCGAGCTTGGCCACCGTCGCTGCCAAGTCCAGCGGCTTCTTCTCCACGCGCGGCCGCTTCACAGCCGCATCATTAGCACTCGAGCTCTTTGCCTTCCTGCTGCTTTTCTCCTCTTCTCGCTCGCGCTTGGTCTTCTTGGGCAGCTCCAGGCCGCCGTACAAGTCGCCGCTGTCCATCGCTACCAAAAATGATCCGTATAAGTACGACTCAACCTACTGGAACAAGTTAGGCAATATCAGTACCCTCAACGCTACGCGTTAGTCGCTCACAACTTCAGTCCTTCATGAAGCCTATCGACGCGACGACCCACGAGTACGCGCGCCTGAACGTGCCGGCCGGGCGCATGCAGATCCACCCACTGGCGCTGGCCATGGGCGTGGTGGGGGTCTTCTGCCTGATCTTTCTCGTAGCCATGTCCTCGTACCAGAGGCAGAAGCTGCAGATCATGGCCCGCAAACTACTGCGCAAGAAGCGCAAATCCATCGGCGAGGAAGACCGCAATGGCTCCGGCGGCTCAGGAGTGCACCCCGTGTCGGACTTGCCAGGATTTGCACGCCAAGCAGCCGAGTCCGGCAACGCGCGCGTCGTCAAGCGCTGGGTGCATTCGAGCGACCGCAACGTGGACGGCCGTAGCGCCGAGAACCTCACGGCGCTGCACTACGCCGTGCGCGGCGGCCACAACGAGTGCACGCGGCTGCTGCTCACGGCCAACGCCGACCCGAACGCCATGGACGAGCGCAGCATCACACCACTGCATCTGGCGGCGCTGGGCGGCCACGCGCTCTGCGTCAAGCTGCTGTTGGACCACCACGCCGACCCGTTCCGAGAAGACGTGGACCACCACACGCCGCTCTTCATCGCCGAGCAGAGTGGCAACATCGGCTGCGCGCGTCTTCTACAGCGAGCTATGGCCAAGTCCGCGGTGCAGGACGACGCGTCCGTCACTCTTCGTGCCGGCGCGAGCACCGCGCGGGTCGACAACGCCGTGTAAGACACGAAAGGAGCTCCAGGATCCTATTCAGCTAAATAAACGTCCCAGAATCGGTCTAACCTCGTTGTGAGCGAGGATTTCTATAGTTTGGAATCGCGCCGAGCCTCGAACATGACGGCGAGGGCGTCCACCAGGAGATCCACTTCGTGACGCGTGTTGTCGGCGTGGATCACGATGCGGAAGCGCTCGGCGCCCTTCGGTACCGTTGGCGAGCGAATGGGGATCACGCGGATGCCCATGGCGTTCATCTGCTGGGAGGCCATCAACACGCGGTGGTTGCCTTCGAACACGACGCCTTGGATCGGAGAGTTGCTGGCCAAAAGCGCCTCACGCGGGATGTTGGGAGCGCTGCTCACCTTGTCCTTGAAATAGTCCACAAGCGCGGTCACGTGGTGGCGCAGCGCGTCGGCCATTGGGCTGGCGCAGAACTCGTGCACGCAGATGACAGACACGAGCTGGTCGAACGGAAACGCGGTGGTGTAGATGAAGGACCGCGCGTAGTTGACCAGGTAGTCGATCAGCACCTGCGAGCCGCACACCACGGCGCCGTGGCAGCCCATGGCCTTGCCAAAGGTGTGCACACGGCACGCGAAGGCGTTTTTGTACTTCTTCTCCAGGCCGAGCTCACGAACGATACCGGAGCCTTGAGGACCGAAGACACCCGTGCTGTGGGCCTCGTCGACGATGAGAAATGCGCCCAACCGCTCGCAAAGCGCAGCCATGGCCTCCAACGGAGCAAAATCGCCATCCATCGAGTACAGCGACTCCACCACGACGTACACACAGGCTTTGTTTGCATCGCCTGCAGCTGGAATCGATGTGAACTTCCGCACCTTGCACTCCAGGTCGTCGAGGTCGTTGTGTTTGAACGCGAAAGAGCGGCCCTTGGCGTACGCACGACTCAACCGGATCCCCTCATGGCACGAGTTGTGCACCAGTTCGTCGTACAGAATCACGTCCTCTGCCTGTGGCACACAAGACATGACGCCCAAGTTGGCCGCGTAGCCCGAGTTGAATAACAGTGCCGCGTCACTGTCGTCCCAGCAAGACCGAGTCAGCAGAAAACTCAACCACACCAAGTGAGACCTCTCCACAGCCCCCTACCTGTTGTAGAACGTGGCCAGCTCCTTCTCCGTCTGCATGAACAGCTGCGAGTTACCTGAAATGAGCCGCGAGCCCGTGGCCCCCAACAGGAATGCGTGCTGGCTTCGCAGCTCCGTCTGGCGAGTCTTCACGAGCTCCTGCAGCGGCTTCGAGCGCGCGAAGCCCAGGTAGTCATTGGAGTAGAAGTCCACCGCTGTCGGGGCATTCTCGTCCGGCACCTGCAGCGTGCGCAGCGTGCCTACAGCGCGGCGGCGGGCCAGAGCGCGTCCGAGCTTCTCGTCCATCCGCGTCATTGCGAGACGGCTAGTTGTGATCAGATGGATGACGTACTTGGCACGCTGTGGACCACACGATCGATGATGACTCAGACCTTCGAAGGCGAGAGCTCCGCTAGCAGAGCAGTGGAGCAGTGGATCCGACCCAGGAACAACTCGCTCGTCATGGCTAGAGTGGAGCACTTTGAAATTAAGCTCAAGATGTTGTTTGCAGTCAATCACCTGCAGGCATTGCAACGAGTTGCACGCCAGCACTTACGTTGCCTCGTGACTCGCCCTGAACTCCTCACACCAAAAGTCTTCCAGCAATCGTTGCATTTTAGCTGCCTGTGCACCAACACGTATTCTGGCTTTGATCACCGACTCGCCCTCGCACTGCCTCGCTCCGAACGTCTCAAGTCCGTGGAAGCACCGAGGGACTCATACGAATTGGATCGTCGTTGGTCGTCGAGCCGAGGTGCTATTCAGCGGCAACCACGCCTGACTCGATTGTCGTGAGCGTGGCACAGTTGAGGCTCCAGGTGTTGCCTCCCAC
>JAABLK010000653.1:0-20253 GCA_012295415.1 Phytophthora chlamydospora | reverse complement strand
GTATTTTGTGATGTTCAATTGTGTATTTGCGGTTTTTGTGAGTGCAGTCGCACAATTTATTTCCTTGGTTACCGGCAACCAACCACTTCGTGGTTGGCTGTGAGCTACCAACATTCGAGAAGCCTACGAACTGCTTATTTTGAAATTGCCCCTAACAAGCCACCACCTCCTCTTCCGACACCACCATGGACGTCTTGCTCGTTGTCTCGCCCCAGCCGAAGAGCAAGTACACGCCGAAGCAGATTGCTTCTTTCTACTTCAAGCCGTATCTCACCGAAGACGGGGACCCTACTGGCTTCCAGTTCTGCTAGGTCTGCAGGAAGCTGCGCAAGCATGTGCCCAAAACAGGGTACCCAAACCTGGTATCTCATGTGCGGTCTGACCATGGCCGCTTCGAGGTCGAGATGGATGCTGCCAGCACGGCTGCAACCGGGACGCTGCTCCCATGGGTCCGTCAGAAGGCTTCCAACAGACACACCTGGCTCCTGTGGGTCGTGAAGGCGAACCTCCCTTTCTCATTTGTCGAGATGGAGACGAGTTTGTCTGTATTTTTTGCATTTTACCTGGATGTTACGCTAACATTGTTTTCATGTAAGTTACACCAACTTGCCGGCCATCCGTGAAGAAACTATCACTCATGGCATGGAGAATGTGACAAAGGCAGTCGAGCAGCGCATCGGTCTAGCCCTCCCGTTCAAGTTCGGCGTGCTTCTGGACGGGTGGACGCATGGCAGCGAGCACTATCTCGCTGTCTACGCGTGCTACGAGAACCGTGGCGTTCGCTGCTGCCCCCTACTGTCGATGGCGCCGATTATCAACGGCCCCGACGACACACTCAACGCTGAGACGCCCATGGCTGCCCTGGCTGCGTTCCTGCCATTTTTCGGTAAGGACCTCCCCAATGTCATCTTTATGGTTGAAGATAACTGCGCTGTGAAAAAACGACTGGCCAGACTGATGGGCGTGCCTATCGTCGGCTGCGCCAACCATCGTCTCAATCTGGCTGTGCGCAGTTTGCTTGCACCATAATGACCTGGAGCAATTCCAGTCTCACATGAAGCGCCTGCGCACGATCACCCAAGCAGCCAAGTTGAGGTACGTAGTCAAATCTATTTACGGGACCCAACTCATAACTAATACTTGGATTTTTGTATGAACCAATGGACAGAAGACATCACTCCGACCAAAATTGCGCCAGGAGACGCGCTGGGGCTCGACCTACGCCATGCTGGCGTGTTGTTTCGAGCTCCGCGAGTTCATTAGCGCCGACGACGAAGAGCTAGCCGACGACTTGCCGTCTCCGTCTGCTAACCGCAGGCTCAAGGCGTTTCTGCTGCAGAGGGCGGATGTGGAATCTGTCTCATAGAAGCTACAGGCCGACGACATCAGCTTGTTAGATGCACGCGACCTGCTCGACGGACTCCTGGAAATCAGGCCAGGTTTTGCCAATTATCTGGGTAAGATTGTTTTGTGTTCTTATGTCATTTCCAGTTGCTAACTATTTTCTTGTTAATGTTTTCATACAGCGCCGGATGCTGATATCGTTCACTCTCCTGCGTTTGAGGTTGGAGTGGTGAGGGTTCTCGGCGGGGTCGCGGATCAGCTCACCCGGGCGGAGCACTTGGCCCTGCAACCATTTTTGCGGGGCCCCACCAACTCTGTCGATGAAGCTGAGGCCACAAACATCGGCTTTGCCGACAGAATTCTCAAGCGTCGGAAGCTTGTGGAGAGACCGAGCGACTACGTCCTACTATACTCTATTCCGCCGACGCCAAACGTCGTCGAGCGACGTTTTAGCGTCGCGCGTATGGTGTTGCGGTACGAGCACAACCGCGTGTCGCCATTCACCTTGGAAATAATTTTGTTTCTGAAGGTGAACGAGCAGTACTGGGATGTCACGACTGTCGACGCGTTTTAGGTAGCTGTAATCGTAATCCACTAGCTTGCGCTGATAGTTTACTGCGGTATTGCCGATGACTTCATTATTTATTTGCTTCGGTGCGAAGAAGTCATACGCTATCGATTTCGTTCTTCTGGGTAAATAGATATAAATGATATTGTCGGGTTCCCTGGTCTAAACTACCTTTTCGCAGCACCTACTTCTGTCCATGTGATTTTTTTTCGTCGGCCACACAAGTCAACATGAAAAAGTACGAGTGGGGTACCCCGCCACATATTGTGAACTTCGGCTGAATTTGCCGATCTTGGCCGGATTGGCGCGTCGCCCAATCAATCGAGAAAACAAGGTGATTGGCTAATATTTGTGGTTGTTCAACAAAGCCAACAAGTGCAGAAGCAGCATTGCACAAGTACTACCGTCTTAGCTCGTACCAGACGCCTAGGCGTTCAAATAGAATAGAACACCTAGTGGGCGCCCTATTCGAATACAACGACCAGGCGTTATATTAGCGTGAAACAACGAATGTTTGAAGAAACGCGATCGCTCAGACGACAGTATATTGGTTATATGAGTGTGCCATCTACTCTCAGTGCATGGAGTGTACCAAGACGAGCAATGTGTACCGTCTGCACGGCACTAGGAACGCTGTATATGTACGTTGAGATCACCTTGCAGTCCTCGTTGAGTGTCTTCACCTCGATGTTGTAGCCGTGCAGTCCTGCCGCAGCAAACAACACCAGATGACCACACGTTGTCTTGCCATTTCGGAGTGCTGTGGTGGAGCAGATCCGCGAGAATTTCTAGGGATCCAAACTCACACACACAGCGCCCAGACACCGACTAACGGAGGGGTTCTCCGACGGCCGTGTAGTGCTGAGTGGTTCACCTTGTGTACCCGTCGGCGGGCTGGTACAGCTCTCTCGTTGACACGAGATGCGCACTGGTGAGCGTAGGACGTCCTTGTGGGGACTTGAGAGGGGTGTGGATCCGCGCGGGTATTCCTGCGCACGAGATCCGTGTGGGGTTCGGCCTTGAGCTCTTGAGCAGGCCTTGTGGATCCGTAATATAAATACGGGATCCGGAGTCATCCTTGATCTCCTTGTCCTTGTTCCCTTGCGGGGTTGTTCCTTGTTCCTTTCCGGGGCTTGCCGCTTCCAATAGCGGGATCTTGAGGGGGTTGAGAGACCGAAGGGCTCGCGCTGCCTGGCCAAGCTATCCAGGGGCTGCCACGTGTGCAGGAAGGACGCAAAAGTTTCACTTGGACTATGTATGGGGCCAAATAAATCCCCTATACTATAGCCAAGTGAGTCCTTGGGTGCAAATTCGGTTCTGATTTATGCCTTAGCTTATCCTACCGCCCTTCTCCTCCCTGGGCGCTCCTGAGCCTCTCATTCTGCCTACATCTTGACCTCACTATGGATCCTGACCGGATCCCCATGCTATGGGAACGGATACTACGGATCCTGGCCGGATCCGATCCTCACTGCTTACGGGATACCGATTGAGACCCTCCCATGTGGGATCTCACATGTCGCGTTGTCAGGATCCGTCAATCTGGAGAATTCCCGGAAACTGCAATACCACACCAGCGGCTTTGCAGTCTCCTTGCATCGTCACCAACTGGTGGGGGTCGGCGTGTTATATCCGCTGTAGAAGGTATGCAATCTATGATGCGAGTCAAGACAACTTCAACTACACTTGACACTGATCTCGTTGTTATATTGCGCAGAGCTTCAAGGTCACCTGAGAGGCCAGAATGGGCCTTTGGAGGAGATCACGCTCCAAATGAAGTTGCTGTGGGTCTCTGATCAGACCTATAGAGATTTCCGGCTTGCTCGCTTTCACTTCATCGATGCAGACTCACCGAAACCGACGCAAGACTTGATCACAGTACGAACATTTATTTGGTTAAGTGGGTGTTGTCAGCAACCAACTTTTTCGCTGGCCTAATTTTAGCTTTTCTGGAAGCGCTACGACACAAACCGTGTCGCTGTGAACGCCTACTTCTCACAGCAACTATGTGGAACATGGCGTCTTGGTTGGTGGCCCGGGTAGCGTCGTCACTATCAACGCTTTCTCCAGCCCGAAACTGTTTCGAGACACAGATTGGCAGGTTACCATCAAGCTGAATGATCTAACGTGGGACAGCAGTAGCAGCAAAGCGTCGGGGTTAAGTGCAGTAGATCCAGCATCAACGCAGCTAAGTAACACTTGTTGTGATTGCACTTCGCCGTCACTTCGTTTGGGTTCCTACCGCTCAGTGGCACGCGTTGGGTGCGTGCCGGGCGCGTGGCAGGCACGTAGCCTAAGAGCATCTCCAGCGGTTCACGCTACACGGTATCGGTAAAACGATACTTTCAGTGAACATTATGGCACCGCTATTCAAATCTTTCCCTTGGCGCAGTTTTCCACCCAACGGTCCACTCCAAACGCCACACGGCATATCTGAACATTCAGGCTTCGGCATGAACGAGGGGCCGGACTGGAGAGCGCGCGTGAAGCGCCTACGTGAAGTGCACGCTGAAGGAGACGATGATGAAGCCGCAGAGATGGCGATCCTGGCTGCAGCTCACTCGAGCTCGGGGCTGGCGCTCGGAGCGGGGCCTGCAAAGAAGCGCGGTGGCTCGCGGCCTGGGCGGAGTCCAAGTGCCAGACGTAACCACGCGGCAGGGCATCAGCGCCTGTACAATGACTATTTTGCCAGCGATCCTGTCCACAACGCCCGACTTTTTCGTCGCCGCTCTCGAATGCCTATTCACGTGTTCCATCGCTTACTTGATGGAGTTCTCGAGACTGACGAATAATTTTGCCTGAAGCCTGACGCCACAGGCAACCCTGGACTGTCGCCGCTTCAGAAAGCGACCGCCGCGCTACGGGTGTATAGCTACGGCGTAGCCGCCGATGCAACATACGAGTATGTCCGCCTCGGTGAGAGTACAGCTTCCGAGGCCTTTCTGCGCTTCACACGGGCTGTCCTTGCCAGGTTTGGAGCTGAACACCGGAGGGAGCCCACATCAGCTGATATTCAGCGGCATACTGCCATCAACAAGAAGCGTGGGTTTCCGGGCATGTTCGGCTCCCTTGACTGTACTCACTGGACATGGAAAAACTGCCCTGTGGCCTGGCAAGGCATGTACCAGGACAAAGACGGCGACTGCTCCATCATAATGGAGGCTGTTGCCACGTACAAGTTGTCGATTTGGCATTCGTATGCAGGGCTACCTGGCTCGAACAACGACACTCAACGTAATTGATCGGTCTCCGTTAGTGGTGGATTGACTAAAAGGAAATGCCCCTGCACACTGTTTTCGCGTGAACGAGCATGCCTACAACATGTGCTACCTTCTCTGCGACGGAATCTACCCCGAGTGGTCGGTTTTCGGGGGGAAAATCGGCAACCCGGCAAACGCAAAACAGGCACTGTACGCGAAAATGCAGGAAGGGGTAAGAAAAGACGTTGAAAGGTGTTTCGGGGGTTTTCAGGGGTGGTTTGCTATACTGGCGCGCCCGGCACGATTATGGAGGCAGGGCACCCTGCAAGATGTCTGGTATGCTTGCGTGGTGATGCACAACATGATAATCGAAGCTGAAGAGGAGGAAAACGATTATATCGACTCTATTGCGGCACACTCAGTAGCAAGTATGGAGCTTACATTTGACAGCCTGTTGCAGCAGCTTCCGCTCATCCAGGATGCCGGTGCTCATGCTGCCTTTCGGGATGACCTGGTCAATCACATCTGGCAGCGTAAGGGTATTCTCGAGCTGTCGGCTGATGCTCAGGAGTCTATCAGCCTTCTGGTATTGCTTCATTGGCCAGCTATGAGTCAGTGTCGTCGTCCACTGCATGCTCCGGAAATCGCACGCTCGAATCGCTAGTGCATGCAAGTGGAACTGTCTGTGCCTCATTGTGCGGCTGATTCTCGTTGCTGGTGGACCTCATGTTGGCGAGGACTACGGCTCGGCGCAGGCGAAAATATTCTTGTGCAGCACCATCTAGTTCCTCGAGTCGAATAGTAAAGAGAGTATAGTTGTTTGCCTCTTCCAAAGCACGAGCTCGCTCTTGACTTGCTTCAGCCATCTTCAATGTTGCTTCAGCCATCTTCAATGTTGCTTCAGCCAGCCTCTTCTGAGACTGCTCCATGGAGGCAGTCGCTTTAAGAGCTGTCTTGGTTGCCTTGCTTCCTGCGAGTCGTGGTTCTCCCTCCGCAGAATTGGGTGCAATGGACGGCTGCTTGATAACTCGGCTCGAGCTGCAATGCGACTGCCACTTGGGCTCATTTGACAGTACGCGCCAGCAGTGCAAGTACTTGAACGCTTTAAAATCTCTGATACCTTTGGTGACGTGCGTGTTCTGGTAGAGTTCTTTGGCACTAGCGATGTCATCCTCCTCATTGGTGCCTGATCGGTTCAGGTCCTGCACCTTCGCCATGCAGTCGCAAAACTTCGACACTTCGTGCTGAATAATAGACCACTTCGTTTCAAGCGAGCGCAAAGGCCGGGTGTCTAAGCCTTCTGGGCAATTGGCGTTGTAGGAAGCTGTCACACAACCCCAGAATGTCATCCCAGCTTGGCCTGTACCAATCTCCGAGTCTAGTATCACCCTAAGATATGCTTGACACAGCACCACCTCTTCCTCGGCTTCAATTTTTTCCGCTTCGTCCTGTCTCCGGCTATTCGCCCACCATCCTGTTCCCCAACACTATCGCGCGAGTTACACGACGGCTTGCCAGTTGCGCATGCCGTGGGTGTAGAGTCCATCTTCGTCGTCCAACGCTGTTCGTTATTGCTCACGGAAACCGCGTAGCATCAGCGGTATACGTGATCTTGGTGAAGCACGTGAACTTATTGGCGCCCGTAAACTTGGCATTGCACGTGAACTCAGTGGCGCCAAAACTTGAGCGTCGCCCCTGAAGCCGGAGGTGTACTTGGCCTTGATGACGCCCGTGAACTCGGCGGCAAGGTGGCGGCCTTGGGCTCGCGCTCGGCAGCGGGCGGTGGTCTTGGTGGCGCTCGTCGACTCGGCGCGGCTGGTGAACGATTGTCACTGCACGCTGTCTTCAACCTTGCCACCCCTGAATACGTTTTGGGGGCAGCACGCTCCTGCTTGCGGAGATCCCGCGCCTCTTCACTCGCCAATCCTCGCCACGCATGGTTTTGCCGGAGCCATGCCGGTCTCACGGCAATGCTGGCGCATTTGCCGGGCGATCGCTACAATACTACCGTTTTAAATTTCCCGTGTAGCGTTACAGTGAGCCGCTGGGAGATAAAATACAAAACCCCGGTAAAAAATCACGCTATATCCTGTACCGTTACCGTGTAGCGTGAACCGTTGGAGATGCTCTAAAGGGGCATAAGTTGAAGTGGGCCGAATGGTGAGATCTCATTGGATGATCCCCTTTGATTGGCATGGTTATTGCCGTGACGAGGGCGCGCCTATCCTATCTTTATACAAAGATCAAGTGTAATCCTCCACCGTGTCCGTTGCAAGCAAGTGTGTCCCTTGCAATCTGTGCCTCGGACGTGCACGTGATTAGGAGGTCTCGAAGGGCGTACAGGGAGAGTAGGAAAGAGCTAGTAAAGCAAGACAAGAACAACTAACTCAATCCAACTCACTTTCGGATTTCATTCCTGCCTCACACTCGCCTACCTACAAGCGTCGCCGCAGACGGCACACTCAATTAAACTTCCAAAATAAGTTTGTAGCATCCTGCATCTTGCTCATTCATACTAATAAATGGTGAACATCAGCAACAATACGAATTAGAGGTGCGATACTGCATTTAAATGTCAAGGTGATGAGCAAAACGAAACAAGGCGTCCAACCCAGAGTGTGGCTGCCCAGACACAGGGTCACTTCACAAGTTACAGCGCAAGGAAAGGAAGAACCAAGGTGATTAATACTAGAATTTGTATAGTTTCGCGGAATCACTAACTGACGCTGTTGTGGACGAAGATGACGAAGACACAGGGAGCACGCAACTACAACCAGGCGGAGCAGCAGCATCTGCTAGCGATTGTTGCTGAGAGGATTCCTTTGCGAAAGGCCGATTGGGATGCCGTAGCAGACATGTACAACAGGAACAAGGACGATCAGAGGAAAGCCCACAGCGCAGCAAGCCTGAAACGCAAATTTACTGACCTCTTTTCACGCATGAAAGATTGCAGTGATGCCAGCATTCGCTCGATCGAAATGACGGTGTTGGAGCTGAAGCTGAGGATAAGCAAGATAACGCAACTCACAGTACACGCGGCTCCACCAGAACCGACGGAAAATGCAACCCAACGTGACCAGCCTGTAGAGGCAGTTTGATATGGTTCTGAAGCACCTGGGCAAGCTGTGCATTCGTCTATATCTCGCGCCGCCGAATGCGTGGATTAAATGCACATCGGCCAAGATACCCCAACCAGCACAACGCTATCGTTATCTGACAACCAATAATTCCAGGCATCGACAACGCAGGGAGATGCCGAAGCCATAACAAATTCGTGCCTCGAGTCCACGACCGACCATTGGAGCCACCAAGCCCAAACATATCCACTACGAGGTGATACAGCTGTTTCTGTGGTTTCGACCCCGAGATGAACTACAGCTTGAACGCTGGGAGAACATGGCTCGACAGCACAAACTGGAAGTGTGCACCGCCAACCGCGGCCAGCAACAACGACTAGAATACATTGCTTCGCTTCAAGCACAGCTGATAGACTAGATAATCTCGTATAGCTGGGTTTGTATAACGCTAGCAAGACGCCATGTGCCACCATCAACTCCATGCGACGTCTGAGTGAATTTTTGAATAAAAGAAGCAATCGAACCGGATTGGGATGTTTTTTATATGAATGATACTATTCGTGTGCACGTGGTTCACTCAGTCATTGTCGTCACTTCTAGATCTTCTCAAGCGCTTTCAAGTGATGTCTGGGCACGGCAAAGAAGCCGACTATGTTGGTCGAGGCAGACCCAGACGTGATCGCCACGTGTTGCTGGATAATATCCACGGCATTTCAAGGAACTCCATCCTGCGGCTTGCTCGTCGTGCCGGCGTCGTGCGTATATATGGGTTGATATATGAGGAGACACACGCTATTCTCAAGGTGTTTGTTGGTAACCTCGTGCGCGGTGCAGTGGTCTACACGGAACACGCTAATCGAAAAACAGTCACCACGATGGACGTGATGGATGCCTTGAAGCGTCAAGGCCGAACTCTCTACGGCTTCGGCACGTGAACGTTGGTATCTACAGCAAAGCGGTCAAAACAATAGCCAGACTGCTGTGATGAAGAATATACCGCTGATAGTTCATGCAACTCGTAGTTTACCATCGTTTCATGCAAGTTGTAGTTTACCAGCGTGCGATATCTACTGCCATGCTCATAAGTATCCAACCCCGTGCCAATATCTTACAAAAAACGAGAAATCAGCTTGTGCTCAAAACGTTTTGCTACCTTGAAGATGGATGGTAGTATTTACAAAATGTAACGCTAATTAGGGTAAACAGCCAATCAGCGTCGCTAAAACGTTTCGGAGGAGTCTTTTTGATTTTAAGCATTGCAATGATCATTCCAAAATTTGCCTCGGAGGTCACACCAGCGCGGAGTGCTGAATCAGCGAGTGGGGGATAAGTCATGAAAGCAACGCGAGCATGGCTAGCGATGAAGATTCCGCAAGCACAAATGACGGCGACCAACCCAGCCAGCAATCGGAAAGCCCTCAGCGTTAGAGTACGTCCCGAGTGAGTTGGAGAACAGCGAGTCTGAGCAAACGAAAGGGTCGTAATTTTTGCGTGCGTTGCTAGTGGCAAGGCATAAGTTTTCAACAAGTTGAAAACAAATGGTTGATACATCTCCACTAAGATTTACTTACACAATTCATGCAATCATTTCCATTGTTCCCTAGTACAAGGGGAATGCTGGGGCCCGCGTCGTTGCGTGCTACTGCTGAGCTCACCGCCGGTGATCTAAGTCATCAGCCTGCATTACATTCACACACACACACACACACACAGCCAAGTTAGTCCCATAAGCCATCAAATAACCGAACCATTTCGTCTGCATTCACCTCGGCGCTGTTGTGGACTCTCGTGGTTCCGTGCTGCCGCTGGTGCTTGCTGCTGTCAGTGCTACTCGTCGCTGGTGTGCTCACTCCCCAACCTGCATTGTATCCACGCACACAGCACAGCCTAGTTAGCCATATGGCCCACGGATACCAACTGCCCATCCCATCCGCACTCACCGCCGCTGTAGCGGGATGCCGTCGTTGTGTGCTACCGCTAAGCTTCCTGCCGCCGTCAAGGCTCTAAGACATCAGCCTGCATTACATCCATTACATCCACATACAACACAGCGAAGTTAGCCCCATAACCCATCGACCAAACGATGAACCTCGTCTGCACTCGCCTTAGTGCTGTTGCGGGATCACGTGGTTGCATGCTGCCGGGCCTCCATCGTCCTTCTCATCACTTTGGGCTTCTTCGTTCCTAGCTACCGTTGTTGCTGCTGCCTTTGCTGCTAGGTTTTCTATCGCCTGGGCATCATGGTGCAGGGTTGGGAGCTGCTAGCGCCCACGGTGCTCGGGGTATTTCCAAAATATTCGTTGCTGTCGCCACTATCATCTCCCTACTGTCTCCATTATATCTCTCGTTGTCACTACTGTCTCCATTCTTCATTATTGTCTCCATTCTCACTCTCGTCACTGCGTCTATCCCGAGTAGTATCATCGCACGCCTGCTGCGTAGCTTTCTGGTTCTTGGATCCCGGTGGCAACAAGCCATCTCCACTATGTCCTCCTCCTTCTTCGTCATCAATACCAGCTTCACTCGTCGTATCCTCGCTGCACCGTCGGGGTCCCGAGCCAACTGGATCCGCTCGTCATGCTCCGTCCTGCGCCGGCGTCGTGTGCGCAACGTTTCCTGGTTGAGCTCTTCGTGGTAGGCAGCGTCGGCTCGTTCGCTCGCACGACAGGCTTCGCCGTACTCGTAGAGCCTCGCAGCCGGATCCGTCACAGCAGCATCCACCGTTGGGCTCCCCCGTCGATGAGTTTGAACCAGCCGCAACAGCGCTTCTTCTGCTTTAGTTTGGGATGCAGAGGCCGCACCCTCGGCAGCATAAGCCTACTGACGTAACTCTTATTCTGCCTGCGCTTGGTCCCTCAAGAATGGTGCCTGTAGATAGAACTTGATATGTGCAAAAACTTGAAGAAAAAAAAAAGAAGCTTCAATCCGAAAGCTTCAATCGCCTCCCATCAAACGGCAGTCTACTGTTTTCAAATATGTATTATATATTTTCAATATATATTGAAATTTAAAAAAAATCGATTGATAGAAAAGTTGCGATAAATAGGGGAGTCGAACATGTCAGAAAATCCGCTCATCTTTTGAGCTTCCCTTCGCTCATTTTCCCCTTCGTTTTCGCTCTAAGCTACCTCCTCCGGAGGCAGCTTGTTTCAGAGATGAGCGAAGCTTTTTTTTTTTTTGAGAAAGCTGACACGTGGCTCCCCCTCAATTTCGATTTCCCCTGCGCGAAGATCGCGTGCCTCCCCACGCTCTGCGCGAGGAGAAAGCTGGAATCGCAACAAAAGAAGACGACGAGCAGGTGCATGTCGCGTTTAAGGAGGTTGGAGAGAAGGAGAAGGAAGAGAGCGGAACGTACGACCATTTGTTTCGCTTCTTCGTCTCAGACGTCTTAGACAAAGAAGAGGAACAAGAAATAGGCAGCAGCACAACTGTGCTTGAATCCTCCATTGTTGCGACGACTACTGGAGGTGTGCACCAGTTCGTGCTCTGAGGTACTGCAGCGTCGACAGCCCTTGCGGCTCGTTCACGATGCGCACCTTGGTCTCCTCCGACACGCTGGCCATGTTGGTGAGCACCAAAAGCGCCTCGAAATGCAGCAGCTACTGCTCGCGCCCTTGCACAGATCCAGCAGCGACCGGATGGACGAGGAAAACGACGAGATCTTGGTGCCCGGAATCTGCGGCGCCCTCTTCGCGTCCGGCTTGCTTTTGGCCACGGCAATGTGGTGCAGCGACAACGGGATAAGCGCCTGGAACACGCCGCACTGCACCAGGTTCCCGCGCACCGACGGCGCTTCCGCGGCGTGGAGCGCGCTGGGTGTCGCCATCTCCATGACGTTCTCCAACTTGGTGACCAACAGCTTCAGCAACTGCACGAGCGACGCACTCGGGCGAGTCTCCGTCGTCCAGCATGGACTTCGGCTTGAGCGCCTTCTGCAGCTCCTCGTACGCTCGCCAGCGCTCGCGTGCTTGACGACTGCTTGCTCTTCTCCTTGGCCTGCCTGACCCACTCCACCTATCGGTACTCATTCAGCATCAGGATGTCATCGTCCTCCTCCTCTAGCGCGCTGTCTACAGGATGCCCTCCTCCTCTCGCAGAAGACGCTGTCGCTCGGTCCATTTGAACTGGCGCACGGTAAGCTTTTTGCTCGCCTAAGTGCGATGTTAAAATGAGCGAAAATGTGACTCCCGCTTCGAGTTATCTATCGGAGATGCGGCGCATTTCTTAACGAAATATGACATCCCCCGGGACCCACGGGACCAGGCTAGCAGTACCAAATCGCCGTTGGTGGGTGGTTTCACCTTTCAGCGGTCGTTACGAAATCGATCAAACTCGTGCGAGGCGGTGCTTCAGGCACGCTGGTGGTGCTGGACACTTTTTAGGCAACAGCAGACATGACATCGCTGTGTATCACCGCTCTTGTCGCGACCACTATGTTATGCGTGGTTGTTCAAGGTCTCGACGGAGCCTCCTCCTCGTGCTCGGACTCCCAATTGCAACAACTGAAGACGCTGATGGCGGACATTCGACTGTCGCTCGAGTCGGACGCGCACTCCAGCAGTGAATCATCAAGTGTTCCGGTCTCGTGCAAAACGGCGCTGTCGTTCGGTGAAAGGGAAACCAGTTGCGCCAGTGACTGCATCTTCTGGATTGAGGGAATCGTGGATGCGTCAACGTGCGGAGACCACGAGATGCGCATGTACCAGCGACGCATGGCCGCGCACCTAACACAGTGCGACCGCAAGACGGTGAGACTGCAGGGGACGGACGAACTCGAGCAAATCAGCAGGTTGCGCGGATTGAAGGCAAGGATTCCCGAGGAGGAGCTTGACATTAAGGGCCCCATGGATGCACGGCTAGTCATCGCGCTCAACGATGCGTTGTGATGGGAACTGACACGATACTATTTATCACTACGGGCTTTAAGTTCTTCCAATTCTCGAGTTGTAGTGATAAAGCTGTCGTGCTCTGAATCCGTGGGTAGTCGAGCGATAAGTAAGAGGCAAGCTCGTTCCGTGAGGCATGCATTCACTGACCAACAATAAAAGCAAGTGCTGCAGTGCTGTCTTGTCCAGTACTTAGTACTGAGGTAGTTTTTCAAAAGGCAGGCTTTGGGACGGGATGGTATCATATAATCGACGATCACGTCTCAAATTTAACGTATGACAAGAAGATAACCTCCACAATGGATCATATACGGAATTGGCCAGGCCAGATCGCTTCTGGTAGTTGCATCCCCAGAGGCAGACCTCTGCTTCAGAAAAACTATCTCATGGATAGAGAAATGGGTCCGTTCGCTTCGAAGCTCGTCGCTGGTCCGTCTCCGCAAATACCGCGCGGCCCTGCTTCGACGACAAGAAAACAAGCAGGTTTGATTGATCAGAGTTAAAATGCTCTTTAATTTATATTATCCACATTGCTCCGTCGCAGGGGATGATTTCAGAACTCGAATTCGAATAAACTAGCAGTTCAACTTCGCTGTCGGTCCGGTAATTCCAGTTGCAATTTGATGGTTATGAGGTAGGAGACCGAACTAAGCTTTAGCTCAGCTGAAGCGCCGAACAGGATCTGTAGAACATTGGGTTGTGTAGACGATGGTCATCTTGCAGATCCGTATGGCCAACGCGGAGAACGTCGCGTCTAGCGACACCACGTACAGGATGGGTGGATAGGTTGCCCTCGTGGACCGCTTCATCGTGTTCACGCTCTATGTGCCAGATGTGGTTCATCAGCTACTTCTTCTTCCTGCCCCCGGTGTCGCCCAGCCTGACAGTTGCGCAGCCCGTGATGATGGTTATTATCTGTGCCACGGTGCTTGAGAGAAAGCTCTACGAGAATGGCAATTTTGACACGAAAACGATGTTGCTCGGACAGAGTTGGTGGAGAAGTACGTTCATAAGGTTTAAATTTCACGTTGCATAGCAGTACGTGTTACGCTTCTTGCAAGTGTTGCGGGTGATTTATCAGGTCAGGTGGTTGCTGGCGGTCAACTTCAATACCAGTTAAAACACCAGTGTACAGAGCTCGGCTTTAACAAGTGCACGGAGACAAAGTGAGGAGGCACAAGCGCACTGATGAACTCCGCAAATACGTTGGCAAGCTGCCAGCCTTCGCTTCTACAAACAACCTTTGGAATCCAATCTGACAATATACAATCTGCGTTTTTATTCACCGAACAAGACGTCGATCGAAGCCATTGCCGATTTAGGTGCCGATGGCGATGGAGGCGCACCGATTATCACGACCACGATGGAAGGACTATAAAACACGTAGAACATACAATTTCAGAACTCTTGCAGCAATGCCTTCAGCACCATGGAGCTCAGTGAAAACAGATTCACATGAAAACTCAAACCGTGTATCCAGCGGAAGTCGCAGACTACTCAGTTGACCTGGCCATACATGATCAAGTGCTATTCGGCTTGGGGTCAGCTCTAATGCGGTAGCTAGATTTGTGAATGCATTGTACTGCTTAGATCGGAGGATGCCTTCGAGAAAGAAGTCGGTCCGATGCTGCTTATCTCTGCCAATCACCAAAAGAAATCCGATTCAAGGAAAGACAAAGCCATAAGAGCAGAAATTGTGCTTAAAAGGCTTCTCAGTACTTATGGAGGCTGCTCGCCAGCATATCACGGATCTGTTTCTAATTGGGATGCGCTCTCTGCCAGCTGGGCATTGCTTCAATAACGTGTTTTGGTATAACGACACATATTGGTGAAGTAAGCCACCACGAGTCAATATGCTTTTTTATTAAAATTGTCTGGTAGTTTTGAAACCACGTCGGTAGTTTTTTTGGCAACTAACGGGGGAGTTACGAAACACCACCAGCGCGACTGCTTCCTCTGAGTTCATTCCACAACTTTCCACCAAGCGCGCCGAGTCCAGCAAACCAAAATCTACCTGTGTCCATAAAGTAGCTCGACCGGAATCGCCTCCATGCTTTCACCAGAACTCTCGAAACTGCGTGACCGGCGACTCGTTTCGCTCAAAAGGTCCCACAGAAGCAACTGCGGAGGCCGCTTAATCCTGCTGCTGGCACTGGTGCTATTCGTGTTGGCCACGCAGCTGCTGATCGCGCCTCACGCCGAAGTTTTCCGCGGGAAAAGCGGCGCTCAACTCATCACTTCGATTACAAACTTGCAAGAAAGCCACATTGAAGACACCTTACCGGAAGAAGCCGCCGTGGCGCCGGATAATAATAACCCGACAACTGAAGAGTTTCAAATACCCCCTGAAAACAGCATCCTCCACCCCGATACACCGTATCAAGCGCCGCTGAACCCGGATGTTGCCTTCAGCATCAAGTCGTCGAGCGACCCATTCGACGAATACGAAGAAGCGTTCCCTCAATACGGCATGAGCGAGCCAGGGCTACATTATCGTCTTCAAAACACTCGCCTGCTTTCTCAGCTTGGCAACCGCGAGAGTGACTCCGTGCTGATCATCTGCGTGTTCAACGACGCCGAGTCGTGGGGAACCAACCGTAGTATGACGGACCTTTTCGACCTCGTTGGGTCGTTTGACTACCCAAAGGAGAAGATTTCCGTTGCGCTGCTCACGTCGTCCATGAACGAGTTCTCCCAGGCAAAACAGCTCTTCCAGGGCTACTTCATGCAGTACCCTCGGCTGTCCGTGATCTTCCGCAATGACTTCACTCAGACCGGGCTCAACCGCATTAACCGACACCAAGACTCGCTTCAGGGCGGCCGGCGGCGCATGCTCGCTCGATACCGCAACTACGCGCTTCTGACGACGCTCGAGTCGTGGCACCAGCACGTTGTGTGGCTTGACGCCGACGTTAGCGTCATCCCACCTGGCCTCCTGCTCAAGATGGTGCGATCCCGTCGAGACATCGTGGAGCCCATCTGCCTCCGCAAATATAACGAAGAAAGCGACGATAACTACGACTACGACCTGAATGCGTGGGTGGGGCAGCGCAAGGTGCGACCAGTTGGCCATGATGGGGAAGACTTCGTGCCGGGTCCGCTGAATGTCAAATTCCTTCATGACTTGGCCGGTGGACCGGACGATTTTGTAAAGCTGGACTCCGTGGGCGGCACGATGTTGTACGTGCGCGCAGATATCCACCGCCAAGGAATCATATTTCCAGCACACTACATCATCGGCAGCGAGTGGGAAAATGAGGGTTATGACGGCATCGAGACCGAAGGTCTGTGCTACAGCGCCCACTTCCTCGGCTTTAAGTGCTGGGGTCTACCCAACGACGAAATATTCCACGCCACCTAAAATCTGAAAACCATCAACTTCATAGTTTGCAGAATGAATGATCATTTTGCGTCTCTTACTCACAAGGTTCTGGCCAGCGCCAAAACACACGACAGATAATGGCAATTGTATTCGAGCTATTCAGAGCTTGAATTCGCAGTTGGAAGAACTGTGTTAGGCGGACCAGAAAAGTTTGGTCATTGACAAACACATGTTTTGCTCAAGTTACACCACGCAACATTCGTCCA
This sequence comes from Phytophthora chlamydospora, assembly GCA_012295415.1. Taxonomy (NCBI): domain Eukaryota; phylum Oomycota; class Peronosporomycetes; order Peronosporales; family Peronosporaceae; genus Phytophthora; species Phytophthora chlamydospora. Next base: position 3,590 of record JAABLK010000653.1, on the reverse strand, counting down.
ATCAACCTTGTGCTGGACAAGGACCTGATGAATCTGCTGCTCGCGAACAATCTCGCGCTCATCGGTCTGGACCAATCGAGTCGATCTTCAGGCCGTTCACAAGGGCCTTAATGTTGCAGAGACCACCGCGGCTCGTATTTATGAGTCATAAATTATGACCACGACGCCCTTCTCCGTATTGGCAATGCTCTCTGAGCACGCGTCGACTTTGATATGGAAACTTGATGAGCTCCGATAAAAGCATCTTGGGCTTCATCGAGATAAGCCAGCGGGCGGTCAACATAGTAATCGCACAGCCACTGCCGGTGCTCACTCGAAAATTAGCAATTTGACTGTGTCTGGACTCGTTGGTACGTCCCAGTTTCCTCATTGACTAAGATCCAGTTTCCAATGGTTCTCACAGACTTGTGATATATGTGTGATAGCTGCTTCCGCGAATACCCGAGGCAATAAAATCCATACAAACAGTGAAACACCGTATTGGGATGCGCATGTTGTCTTGTCACTGCTTCCTCCATCTCGACTGGATTTCTGCCGCGCTTTCCAACTATCTGATCGACAGCAGCAAAACAGTTAGAAATTCCACGCGCGCCGTTTGCCCGTGCAGTCCAACGTAAAAGCTTGCCTTCTGATGGTCTGCTACATGTAGCAGAAAGAACCCCAGCAGACTCCGTGAGATTGTACGATCGATCATCATGAATCGTGGACATCAACGTTCCAAAGTAGGCACTGGATCACTCAGTTGCTTACACGCCGCGCATCACAGGTTCCTCGCGATAGCACGCGTAGAAATCTTCCTCGCGCTTGTTGCTGGGCGTGCTTCGGCACTTGCTGTGCCGTTCACCGGATAAAACCCGAGGTTCGACGGGTTCTTCGTACAGTAACAGATGCAGCACAGTGTGCCACGCTTGGGTAGAGCCCTGGAGAAAGCACATTGAGCTCAGTACAGTACGCAAGACAGCCACCACGAAGTACCCCTTCAAACCTGTGTGCGCGCTGGCAAGTTCTTCTTTGAAGGCGCGGAAAAGATTAAACACGTTTTGTCCAATCAGAGTACGAGTTCGATTTGCTGTCGGTTGGGTCAACAGACCAGAAACGGCAAGTTCTTCACAACGGACTATTTCCACGGTGTCGGCTCTGATTCCATATGTTGCACACAAATTGTAAATAACTTACATTCTGAAACCAAGTATCTGATAATAGAAACTCCCTCAATTATCGCGCGAATCCCACTCAATTTTGATTGGCGGAATCAGCGCGTGGATTCTGTCGATTGGTCCAAGTTTGAGCATCAATCTAATAAAAATAGCCGAGTTGTGCGGGTAGTTAGGGGTGGGCAATCCTATTGGCCAGCACTGTATGAGCGCTTAGTTTGCGGGATAGCCACCTAAATTATACATTTTATGAGATTTGAATTAATAATATTTTGAGGTCCAATTTGCTTCACCTTGTTGCAGCTATCGTGTAGCAGTTTCTACCTGCTACTAGCTTCGTATGTTTAGTTGTGGTAAGTGAAGTATTCGAGATAGTATATTGTGGAGCTTGGTGCTCACAAGCCGTACCGAAGTCCAGATAGAGGGATATCTTGATGGACAAAGGATGCTTCAAAGCAAAGGCCAGCCAGAAGTGTGCCAGGTATGCTCTACAAACTTTGATGCGCACTCCATGAAGTACGTTATCTGCAAATGTAACTCAGGAACGTGCAAAGAGGATGGAAGGGGGCAGAAGTGTGGTTGGCTATTGAATGTTCTTTCGTGTGAAATCGAGGAATGCATTACGATTTATCAACTTGGGGTTCATCTAACTTGGGATGCTTTCCAGTAGCGTTTTGAAATCGGTCAGCGTGTGAAGCGGAGCGCCAGAAACGGTAACTTTGGTAGGCTCACTAGTGGGGCGGCGGAGACACTCAACGACGCCGGGATTCTTTCGCGTCGTTCGAAAGAGCTAGCACTTCTGAATGCCCATTATTTTCTTGGTCGGCGTGAGAAAGTTCTTGAAGAGATGAAACGGCTTGCCTTCCATCTCCAAGTTCACCGTGCGGCTGGAGCTGTTTGCTGCGTCGACGGCATCTGCAAGGGTGGCCATGTTCCAGGCCGAGACGCGCGAGATGTGCTACTTTATGCTGCCGAATCCGTGGTCCATTGCATTCTTTGTGTGTCGTTCTTGAAAGACCTTTAGCTTCGCTTCCTCTACAACGCCGTAGTTCACCAGAATTGTCAGGAACCAGATGACGAAGGAAATTTTGTTTTGCCCACCCGCGTTGTCCGCTCAGACTGTCAACTTCGCCCTTTGCACGTCCTCTAAGATTTTGTCCACTCACGTCATGTGTAGCATGCCATAGTACTTGAGCGTGTGACACAGCATGCTGCACACCTCCGCTCATTTTCTACTCTTGCGCTCGCTATATAGGTAGTGTTGTTGCATTTTGTCGATAGCGGAGTACACGTCGAAGAGTGACATGAAATATTACCCCAAAGGTGTATCCGGTGTAAGAGGCAGCGTGAGGTTTTGGGCATAATGAGCACGAAGTGGCCCTTGCAGGTCCTCTCGACGTCTTGCTTGTACTTAATCGTGTAACAGTAGCCAGCAATCAAATGTGAATAATTATTCAAACGTATCACAAAAGACAGCGATAAATCAAAACGATCATTAATACCTCAGTTTTTTTTTACATCCTCTAGGTGCTCGCCAAAACCTTCCGCGCGCTCCCCGTCGGGTGCGTCCGTCATCTGCTGCCGGTAGATGGCGCACTGATCGAACACTTGGTCTCCGGGTGGCCTGATGCGTACGGTGCGGCAGCAGCGCTTTAAAATTCGTAGAAAGGAACTCTCTGATGCCCGGACCATGTCAAGTAGCTGTTGTCTAAGTTCGTCAAGTACTCGGCGCGCAGGCTCTCCCACTTGAAGTTCAACGGCAGCAACGTGTAGTCCTCCGCACTGTAGTACGTGCGAGTGTGTGTATTATCCACTTTATTCATCCGGACGCAAACGGGCACCACCTCGCTCAAACGAGAAGCCACCTCCACGAATCAGGCGACCAGTACACCAACGTCGATCTCATGGTGGTTTTGGTTCTGCTTACCGCCGTGGGGCTTGGCGGCGATGCTTTCGTTGCGGACGTGCCTCCTGTACACGTGTAGTGTGCGATGACTGAGATCATTTGAATCACCTCCTTGCATACAGTGCTGACGTACGGTAGCTTGTACTTGAAGCGCTCACACGGACTGGTGGTCTGTATGAGTGTTTCCTTTTCTGCCTGTCTGACCGCTCGCACGCTAGTTTTGGACTTCTTGGCCGGTCGGCCATACTCCGCTGCCGCGGCGCACATCACAATTGCAGTGAGCAGCGACGTCCGCTGTTCTTACCTGCTCATCGCTCGCAGCGACGCGACCAGCTGCGTTTGCTGAGCGTGCTTTCCGATAAGACACTGCTTGCTGCAGCACAACAGACCCTCGAGCCGCTGCACCTCACTCGTGAGGGGGGGGGGGGGGGGGGGGGCCCCCCCCCCCCCCCCCCCCCCCGACCCCCCGCCCCCCCCCGGACGGAGCCACGATAGGCCATCACTGCCCCCGCGGCGGCGCGCGGGGGGGG
>JAABLK010000652.1:0-20266 GCA_012295415.1 Phytophthora chlamydospora | reverse complement strand
ACGCCAATAACTGAGACTCCAACAACAGAGACGCCCACCACAGAGACTCCAACGACTCAGACGCCAATAACTGAGACGCCCACCACAGAGACTCCAACGACTCAGACACCAACAACTGAGACTCCAACGACGGAGTCGCTGACAACAAGCCCTCCAGTCACCACAGTACCACCACCAACAAATCCTCCAGTCACGACTTCTCCGCCAACAACGACTCAACCTCCCGTTGTTACTACACAGCCGCCAGCGACAGCTTTGCCCACGGCTAAGACTAATGGGAAGCCTAAAACGACGGTGTCACCAACTACGCCTAAACCAACTACGCAAGCTCCAACGGCGAAGACCAACAGAAACACCAAAAGTACGACCGCTCCTCCGACGATCGCTCCTCGGACTACGGCAACGTCGACCACGGCAACACCAACCACGGCAAAGCCGACCAAGAAGACCCCATCGAAGAAGGTAGTGTAACCGGACCCACGCGCACCCTATCCGCATGATCAACACACGGACTTGACAACCAGTCGACCGCAAATTGTACGGATAGCTTGCACCTGACAAAGGCGCAATTTTTCTCTTGAGCTGAGCCCGTAGTTTCAATTGTGGTGGCTGTTTTTCTTGCCCATCAAGAACCAAACGAAGCTCCAGACCGACGCTAATCTTCACCAAAGGTATCGCCGTGGCGTGATCACGAGTCCAGATGCGAACGGACACCGGAGCGAGCCGCAACTCTTGTCAGAGCCTGATCCAGTCCCGGTTCCATTCTCGTTTTCCTTGTCACCGACCTTTCCCTTCATTCCTTCCCATTTTACCGGCTTCCATCATCCACACTGGTCCAACCCTGTGAAAACATCAATATGCGACCTTCAAAGTTCGTCGCCACCGCCTGCATCTTCTTCGCCGGACTCACCGATGCTGGAGCTCCCGTTGACACAGTCAACCAAATTTAAGACACCAACTGCTTCGGTCTCTCAGGGGTGAGCTCCAATGACCGCCACGCTCGGCGGCCGGGCACCCATCTACCAGCAAACCTGGCGTCGGTGTTCCAATTAGCACTCCTGGCACCGTCTTCCCTATCAAGTTAACTTGTACCGCGTTGTCCCGACCACCAAAGCCTGGACCAGGTTATAACACTGACGTTCCTCACGCGGTCGCTCTTATTGCTGTAGCTCCGCGATTTAACACACCGTCGCCGACATAATATGTATCAACCGCGAACACTCCGTCTAAACCCCAGCTCAGCACAGTCGCAACACAAATCCGCGTGTCGAAGCCGAAGCCGAAGCCCAAGTCCCGTCAACGACCTTGAACTGACGATCTGAGGCAGACAAGTAAAACACTGGAGCCCGGCTGCTGCATCTTCGCGCGCTGACAAGCCCCTAAGCCCAGCACCGTATCTAGTTTCACCCCCAAGACGTTGTTGACAGCAGACCGCACTTGGCTGAACATTTGTGCCCCTTGTGTATATTTTTGCTTGAAGTTTAGATCTCTTTACAGAATGAGATTATATAGGGCAGCGGACGGGCGCATGCGTCCCTGCGACAGCGTCGATGCTTTCGTTCACCTCCTTCTGCAATGCACAAGGATCTCGCTCGTAATTCGACGCCCTGCTAACCGAAGAACGCGCCACGCAGGTGTCTCCTCTCCTTGCCCACACGCTCATCCACGACGCGACTTGGAGCTCGTCTCGTTGGTGATATCATATTCCTGCCAGCTGAAATCGCACGGGTATAGCGATCCCTTATTGCACAGACCGATTGCATCGGCGGCATGCACCCATTGCCTCTTCCGGTGCGTCCCACCGACTTCTTTCGTGTGACTGGATCTTTTTCTGGCGATGCAGCACGAGTCCCATCTCATCGCTTGGTTTGCCTTTGGGCAAAGATTTCCCTTGGGGCGATGCAGAGGCTCGGCCGCTGAGGTGTCGCCGTCGCGGCCGATGGCCGCTGTGCAGGCCGCGTCGAGGCCACGGACGCCACACATGCCTCTCGACTCGCGACACACGGGTCGTGCCCCTAGTGACCGCGGCAACGCTTTGCTGATGGTTGCCGTTCACCCACCAAGGCAAAAATTTGCGGATGTTGAACCTATTCGATCGGAGGGCAATTTGCCGCTGCATTCGTCACTCCGGAAGTGGTCGAATTTTGAGCATTGGAGTTCTTCTCCGTCGAGGAGATTGTCCTACAGCACCACGCCCGAATGCATAATGCACCGCCGTGACGTAGTGTCCGGAGCGCCGGACAGCAGCAATGCCCGCGTGACAACTGCGTCCGCCGAGCGCAACTCGGTCAACGCGCTCGTTTTTTTCAGGCCATTGCCGGCAACGAGCAAGAGACTGCTGGCGCTAATTGTTGAATTCAGTAAAGAATGGCTCCCAATACGCTTCGACGAACTAGAATTCCGAGACGCGCGCGGCTATCAAAGCAGAGTAGTCGTCGATGCATCAGTGAGCGCAACCCTGCAGTGAACCTTGGCGTGCCTGCAAACCTCCGACACCAAAAGCTGTGGTCGCCAATCCAAAAGGAAAAATTGCTGCCACTTCTCTCCCTACTTTTGCTTGCAGTTGCGTCGCCGGCTTGGAAAACTCGACTCGAGTTGGGGTTTGTCGAGCAGGTTGAGATCCGCCGCCGTTTTCCACAGTTGACAACTTCAACTTGCGGCATACTGAGACCAAGTCAAGCGACCAATTCACTGTCCGCAGTAGCAGCCAGGCGTTTCTCACAGCACGCCAGCGCGCGAATCACTCGTGGTGGCCCCGCCCGAAGGCAACCCATTGCAGAAAGCTTGGCCAGCATTGCCTAACGAGGTAGAACCCAAGAGCAGCGCCACCGCTCACGACGGAGGGTTCACATAGTCAAAGTCTCACCAGGCCGCCTTCAGACACTTGGCTCCCAGCCGCTCACTCTTCAATTTGCTCGCTCTCGAGCACTTGACCTTCCGACCTCTAAGCTCCAAGCTTCGACACTCCGTTGACTACCACACGGACCTTCAACGATGGCTCCTGCGCTCCAGCTCGCAGCGGCGCTCGCCGCCTTGGGCTTCGCCGTCGCCTCCGACCTGCCCGTGTCGGTGCAGTACGACGCCACCTACACCATCCCGGCATCTCGCGGTGCCATTTGCTCCGGCGCGGGCAAGGCTCCGGCCGGCACGGCGTGTCCTCTCAAGGGCGACGTGGCCTCGGCCGACTGCCACCCGTACCTCTTCTCCTTTGACGGCAAGCAGTGCACGGCCAAGGAGGACGCCGAGTGCACCATCGTGCTGGGCGACACGTGGGGCTGCGTCTTCCCGTCTGTCTCCCCCGCCACGCCCTGCCCCACGACTTACGAGGGTACGCCTGACGTGACCCCGGCGGCCACCAAGGGCGGCAAGGACGAGTACCCCACGCCAGCTCCAAGCACGCCAGGCTCCACCCCGGCGGCAACCACGCCGTGTCCTGAGGGCGAGAAGCCCACCCCAGCACCCACCAAGGAGGGATACACGCCGGCACCGACGAAGGAGGGATACACGCCGGCACCGACGAAAGAGGGATACACACCAGCACCGACGAAGGAGGGATACACGCCGGCACCGACGAAGGAGGGATACACGCCGGCACCAACGACGCCATACCCCGAGGGCAAAACCCCGGCTCCGACTACACCTTGCCCAGTGACATCCAAACCAGAGACGCCGTCGACGCCTTCACCGACAACTCCGTGTCCAGTGACGTCTAAGCCAGACACCCCGTGCCCCGAGACCGAAGGACCCGAGACGCCGTGCCCGGAAACACCCAAGCCGACGACTCCTTGCCCCGAGACCGAAGGACCCGAGACGCCGTGCCCGGAAACACCCAAGCCGACGACTCCTTGCCCCGAGACCGAAGGACCCGAGACGCCATGCCCCACCACCCCGGTTCCTGACACGCCGTGTCCCGAGACTTCCACTCCGGAAACACCATGCCCGGAGACTAAAAACCCCGAGACACCGTGCCCTACAACACCGACGCCTGACACGCCTTGCCCCGAGACGCCACCACCAGAGACTCCGTGCCCCGAGACGCCGCCACCAGAGACGCCTTGCCCCGAGACGCCACCACCAGAGACTCCGTGCCCCGAGACGCCACCACCCGAGACTCCGTGCCCCGAGACGCCACCACCAGAGACTCCGTGCCCCGAGACGCCACCACCAGAGACTCCGTGCCCCGAGACGCCACCACCAGAGACGCCTTGCCCCGAGACGCCACCACCAGAGACTCCGTGCCCCGAGACGCCACCACCAGAGACGCCGTGCCCCGATGATGGAACGCAGGACCAGAATCAGCAGGACGGCAAGCAGCGCGGCCTCCGCGCGTAAGCAGCGACCGCTGCAACCACAGCTCGCGTGCACTTACATCCGTTTACTTTGCGTGAAGCCGTTGTCCGGTCCTAGCCGCAGCTGCATGCCCAAGACCCAAAGAGGGTGTCGAGGCGGGAGCAAGCCTCGCATTCTCGCAGCAAAACACAAAATAGGGCAGCCCTTCCACTTCGACAAAAATAACAATCCAAAAGGGCTACATTTCTTTACTTGTCAAATTATTTTTAACGCTTTTTTTGTTCAATTTTAATTACTGTTTGTCATCATATTGAAATATTTACTATTGTGAACCGTCGGCACCAATACATGTACATTTTTTACGGTATTGGCGGAAGGGTGCGCATTATTATTTTTCTCGTGTGAATTTGCGGTTTTCTACGTGCGATCGTGGTTTTCACATGTGAACATAGAGTTTCCATGTGCAGGTTTTTCGCGTGCAGAATGTGGTTTTTCACGTGTCATCCGATTTGGTATCGACAATATGATAATAGAAATTGTCGGTGAATCGTCGGCTGTATATGGTAGCATATCATTGCGATCCAACCAATAGCCTTTGCATTTGTAGAATGCATCCAACCCAATAGTTCTTATCAGTTATTGCTATTGTAGCCAATCGTCGACTTTTGTCCAAATAGATTGAACCTGCATCCATCATTACAACGATTCCAACATATCTGGTTGGAATCGTTAAGTGATATTCAGTATGCATCACAAAGGTCAAATAACACATAAAAAATATCGATAGGTTTCCAACTGCCGACACCACTTCGCTTTCTGACGCTTGAAGTCATGTCGGTGGGCAGTGAAGCAGAGCAACGGCCATCAAGTCCTTCGAAGATGTTCTCAAGAAGAAGGAGATGACGTTAGAGGAGACTCACAATCGCATTGCAAACGACAGTACAGGTAAAATATTATGCTTTGTTCTGGGCAAGTATGAGTCGTTCTTAGTTAAGAAGGTAGGAAGGCAAGGCATAGCCTTGTCAAAGAATACTATTCTCTCTTACTTCGCCAATGTGAAGAACTGGTTGGCGGATTACTATCCGCAGCAGAGCTAATATGTCGCGAAAAAGCTGCAAAACAGGCTGCCCTCTCTAGACAGATAATACGAGAAGATACCCGAGCAAGGTGTCACCAAACAAGCCCCGCCGTACACTAATAGGGATTTAAAGATTATCATCTCGGCTCTCTATACCCACGCATCTACCAAGTCAGACTACCTCGACGCGGTGTTGGTTGCTACGATTTGGTATCTCTACGGTCGAGGCTCGGAGGCTCAGCAACGGCAGAAAGCGCAGTTGTGTGTCTATCCGAGTAGGATGCTGCAACATTTGTCTTGCTTGTATAAAGCTGACGAAATGGTTTGTGTACACAAGGAGATATGATATTCCTTCGCTTTAAGCGTGTGAAGACGGTTTCGCAGCAGGGAACCTCGCTTTTTAAAGCGCCTAACGATCCATTCACATGTCCACTACACATACTTGCAGTGACACTCGCTCTACAGCCAGCTCCAAGATCTCGAATCTTCTCCCAATATGCTGCTGCTCTGGCGCTGCCGGCCACTGATGCAAAGGAAGAGGATGATGAGCTTGGTTTGTTAGCTCTACTCGACCGCGAGCTCGACAATGACCTCCTCCTCAGACGCACCGCTCCGGCACAGCACCTGGCGGACAGACTTACATTAACAGGCTGTTAGTCAAAGTCTACACGTTGCCAGTAGAGCAGAACGGTGATCGTACTTATGTGAAGTAGCGCTTGTAGCTTTCGCCCCGAACCACTTCGGCCACCCTCTACACTCTTGGATCTGGAAAATCTCCTGTGGATAGACGGCCCCGCAGGGACTGGAATATGGCGCGCGTGAACTAGGAATTTTCCTATAGACTGACACAACACACGAAGACCAACAGGTTGCACGTCAGTCGTTCAGGAATGTCTGGACAGACGGGAGTTGTTGGGAGTTCCTGGAAGGATCATATGCGACTGTAGCTTTGTCAAGACAGGTGGCACTCCAAGCCCTTCACACTCAACTTGTCATACTACACGCTGCGAACTGTCCTTCACCGACCACCCAATCATAATCAGGGACGGGCAGCTGCCGGGTCCTTGTCGAAAAATAGTGTGGGAGCGACGCAGACCCGCCATTACTTATTAAGCAAATGCCGCTGACGCAAAGTCAAGCCACTCCGCTTTCCTCTTTTCTATTTTAGTTAGCAATCTAATATGAGGTCATGGGCACATGCACTGAACTGAGCGTGGTTTTAGCCGGCTATACTCTATAGCCATCTCGTGGCAAAGCATGTACACACACAAAGAGGCGATGCAGAGCTGATATGGACACATACAGACGTACAACCTAAACTGAGGAAAATAAATTTTCTTTAAGATATTTATGGGATTCAGGTATGACCGAGGGATCAATGATTTACTGATTCCTTAAAGTGTTATTGTCATTTTCACCCAAATTTGTATAATCTGGGGGGAAAATCGGAGTTCTCCGAATCGATTCCACCGGTTGTTGCCCAATCAGAGGTGACCTTCGTCTAGCATTTCACTTCGCATTCTTCCCGCAATGAACCCAGCAACACCGGTCCGGTGGAGCTTTCCTCGACGCGTTTCGCTCGATGCCAACACACCTAACCAAGCGCAAGCGGCACGAGGGCCCAATCCTCGTCCCTCACCAGCACGAAGCCCCAATCCTCGTTTCTCGCTGTACCAGAGGCGAAGTCCGCGGCTTCAACAGCAGACAGGGGTCGTTTCCTCGAACGATCCCTTGATCAAACTCTCTGTGGATGTACGACTCAAGAACACAGTCAACCAGCGTCTGTCGTCGTCAGGACGGCTTGGAACTCACCGAGTTCAATGCGACACATGGGATGAGGTGAAGGCCAAGCTGTGGGACATCATCCGCCGTGAGTTGAAGCCGCTAGCTGTTCCGACTGGAACTCCACCAGTCTGGACAGTTGATGAACATGACCCAGCAATCGAGATGTTCGAGAAGTACACTTCTATGAGAATGAACACCAAGGTCCTGGATCCGTGGACAAGTGCGAAAGATCGTCGGTATTTGCAGGAAAACCAGAACGAGTCCGTTTTGCTCTCTGTCTACAAGTACGGCAACGAGATTTCAACCGTTGGCCAGCACGCGGACTTTGAAGACCAGTGCATTGGCCCGGCCGCTACCGATCGTGGAGGTACTGCAACAGACGAGCTCCACCAACTCATGATGAGTTCACTGGAGGACAAATGGGGCGCTACATTCACTGCGCAAGATATGTCATGGCGTCTATGGGCTTCCCTCGTCCTCAAGAAACCAAGACCACAGCATGAGCGAGAAATCGTAAAGGGGCCGCCACCAAAGCTGATGTCTCAGTTCAGGCCTGCGTCAAATTCAAGTGACCAACACTTACAGCGTGTGCAGCGCAGCGTAAAGATGGCAAAGAAGGTCGTGCAAGGCATGCAAGCAAAGGTCAAGCACTTCGCGCAAACGGTTCAAGTGCTGCAAAATGCGATCGTATCCATGGACCAAATGCTAGAAAATCATTTGGATGTGATCGAGGCAATGGGCGAGGACGTGGTGATACAACCAGACAGCATGGATGTCACATCCGCGTTGGCCACCGTTCCGAACCAAGAGGACGTCAACCACGCCTAACACAACTGGGTTTGATTAGCGACTAGCTCGCAATCGAAGCATGCATCTCCACCTCACTAATTTAATCTTCATCACTTGAATACTCGTCGTCGTTGTCAGGATCGCCTCGCTCCGAAACTCAAGCAACTCGTCTTCACCGAATTGCTCGGCTGGCGATGTACTCACGTACTCGTCTCCCAGTGCTGATGTAGGGTCAAAATCACCGATTAAACTCCACCCACAGTGCTCGAAAATGCTGGTCATATCGTAATCTTGGAACTGCTGGAGCACATTTGCAATGAGTACGGCTTGGTTTTGTTTGGATCCTTCGACGTACTGCCGCTTGAATGCCTTCTTGATCAAGCCAAACAGATACTCGATAGGGTTGTAGAATGGCAATATGCTGGGAGAAAAATGGGAATTATCCCAAGCGAACGCAAGTAGTAGACGATGTCAGGGTGGCAATGGATCTTGGCACCATCCAGAATCCACACGGAGCCGTTTCCAGGGACGGGTGTACAGAGTTCCCGAATGCGCATGTAGACGGCAGCAGTCAACAAACTTGGCTCTGTCAAACGTCCCATCCGTGTGGAAGGTTTCCACGAGGCCGTCCACAGATATATAGCAAAGCAACGACACTCGTGCCTTCCGATTGAACTCACCGCGAAGCGCGAGTTTCTTTCCCTTCAAGCAGTATCCGCGCGAGCGCAGCATGCCCCTGTTGTCAAAACTGACTTCATCGAGGAATTGGATGTTCATTTGGCACCACTTGATCAAGCCTAGCTTCAACGTGAAGCGAACTATATCGTTGGTCTTAATGTTCATCGCCCGCCGTTCAAGTACCTTCCGCGTGCGCCCATTCTGCCGCAGCGTCCTCCACACCGTCGAGATTGAAATGAAGCTCAAACGCAGTCTTTGCTTCGTCAAGAAACGCCACCGGGTGCCTCGTGTAGAAGTCCAGCAGACACGTGCGTTGCTCTTCCGTGAACTGACCATTCTGTGTTGTAGAGCGTCGCTGGTAGTCGTTGTCGGACTCGAAGCGCTGGATCCAGTTGGAAATGGTGTTGATGTGCTTGTTGTAGATCGTCGCCAGTTGCGTTTTCGACAAGCCCAGGTAGAAGTAGCCGTAGAGGGCATGCATGATAGTGTTCGCCGACGCGTGTCGCCCATTCACTGCCTGCTGGATGCTTGTCATCGTCGGTTGCCAGTGGGGCGACTGCTGGAGTTGAGGGAAGCCGAGAACTTTGATCTCTGGCTTCTGATTGGCTGAATATCACACGAATCGACTTCAAATCGATTCGCGAAATCGATTCGATTCAGGCTATTCTCACAAATTCGAATGGAACTGACAAAATACCAATCACAATCGTAGATTTTATTTTCAGCCAATGAAATCAGCTTGTACGTATCTAAAAAAAGAACCATTTTGGTTTCAATCTTGGGATAAAACTATAACTTTTCGTCTCAATATAGAATTTGTCGTCGAAATTCACTTCATCTTATTTCCGTTATTCCTATGGGTCTTCAATACACGGGTCGCCGCCCTGCATCCATTGGGTTTGGTGCATTTCACACATATAGCCTCCGAAGACAGCGCATTTGAAGATGAATCAGACAACGATTCTTTGTACGACTTCGACGTGGCCTCCTTCCACTCTTCAGCCGATGGTGATTCAGTTTCGGAAGACAGCTTTTCAGCAACACTTGATGAAAGAGTCAATTCTCCCGGGCAACAAGACACTACAGAAGAATCTAGTGTCAACTGGACCATGTCCGACAAGTTGGGGGTGTATTCAAGTCAAAAAGAGGCTCGCAGGCAGTTAGATATCACCGAGAACGCTCAATTAATTACAAACACAACTATTCCACCCGGGACGGCACAATTACTGTGTTGAAGTGTTCATCACATACGAACTGCCAGCGCATCACCAAGTTGTCTACACTAAACTCTGAAACAGAGACAGTTGCAGTCACAAACGGGCTTCGCCTAAAATGTGCAACTCCAAGAACCAGTTTTCAATGCGAAACGAGAGCTCATTATTTGAAGAGTTCTGCGTGCATGATTCGGCATACAAGGATGAGCTGTTAGTGCTGTGCACATTTCACAAACCCCTTCCAGACGTCAATGACGACGTGTCGTTAGGAATTGTCTTCACGAGTCGACGCTTGTTTCGGAACTTGCTACTCGCCCGATATGGGCACTGCCATGATGGCCTCATTGCGCCTACTGATGGGACTTACGACCAGACTGCATCACGGGGGCGGATGCTAGTAGCCTTTGGAAGTATTGAAGTGTACTATCATCGTCAGAGGTACACGTATTGCCACCGGTTCTTTCCAATTGCCTACTTGTTCGTGAGAGCTGAAACTACAAGAGCGTATAACGAGCTCTTTCGTGTGTTTAATGAGATATGTGAATCTTTCCTTAGCTGGCAGCTGAAAATTCAATTCGGGGAGCCCGATTACGCGGACATCATTGCAGCTACTGACAAATGCCACTAGCCCCGTATCGAGCTGTTAAACTGCTGGCCTCACCTGTGCTTGAATTTGACCACGAAAATGGCTCGCTTCGTCGACCCGAAGAAAACGAGAACAACGTAAGATCGCAAGTCAACTACTTACAAAAGGCTCGGTGTCCAAGTCAGTTTCGATATTTATGTGCTCTTGTGATTTCAAATTGGATCCAATCGACGGAACCTGCGATATAGATGCGTGGTTCATGGAGGAATATCTTCAAAAGGTGTGGAACATGTGATACTACTCGGCAAGTAGAGCACCGGGGGGTAACACCCAACCAAAATCCCATTGAGGCCCACAAGCCGTGCGCCGCCGCTACGTGGCGGTGGGATAATGTTAACTGCTCGCCTGCTGCTACGCCCCCGTTCCGCTCGCAGGAGCTTGCTTCACTACTCTCAGTGTTTGGTTACTAAATCGGGGTGGTCGGGGCCCTCAGGCCCCGAAACGCACAGAGCCATTCAGAACCAATGAGCGGGGGCCGCCTCGCTTCGCTCGGCAGCATTTTGGTCAATGGGGGCTGCCTTCGCTGTGCTCGGCAGCCATTGAGAACCCGATCTCCCAGACATAACGCTTATTTCGTGACAGACGGATGAACGGACGGGAACCAATTTCCAGTTGAATTTTCCAATGAACCCTTCTGTTCGGGACCAGTTTGGCTGGGATGCGCGCAGAATGCAATGATTCTGTCGACGGAAATCAACCATCACGAACTATAGAACGTACAGAGAACTACTTTACAACACGAGCAAGTACCTTGTCGGAAATGGAGCTGCACAAGCAACGTCGGTGGATGAAGACCGAGCCACAATTTTCACTGCGTCACTGCGCGGGTCTCTACAAAAACCTGAAATAGTGGAGAACATTGAAGTGTACTACTTGTCACTTCATTTGGTACGCATCCTGTCTGACTTACCTTTCGTTCACAATTGGGATTCTCTCAATTGGCCCGAAGCTGAGGTAGCCTTCGCATTGTTTGAGTGCTTTGTCAAAATTGCTTGCGCTTAACATGCTCTTTTCGATTTCAGATATTACGGATTCGTACGAAGCATCGGCGCGACTGCAAGGCATTCTGCGTTTCGGGCTGGCTGTGCTCCCACATATTGGCCACTCTCAAATTTTGAGACAACTTCAATCTTGATGTTCTTGACACGATGTGACTCCACCAAAAATGTCGTAGCGCCGTTTGCCAGCATCCACCGGAAAGAGCCGACACTGATTGTTCAGGGAGTTCGGTTTGCGGGGACATGCGAGCCTTTGAGCGAGAGTACGGCGGCTTCAAGACGAAGTCTACGTTCCGTACGAATTCCAAGCCCACTTCCGGAAGCTTCTCGCCCGAGTGATTCCGGACTGGCATAGTGAGTCCAAGTGACTTCTGGCCGATATGTTCCAGACGAGCCTTCCGGATGGAGACATTCCGGACGACGAAAACGTTCTGGTCGGTTTCCTCGGACAAGACGTCGAAGACGTTGCAGAAAGAGGAAGGCTTCTTTTTCGGATCGCAAGAAGTATATTTAGACAAGTAGTTAAGGCTGCGAGAAGAGCGGCGACTCGCTGTGCTCAGTTCTCCATTTCCTCTGCTCTCGATAGCCTCGGAACCTCGACGACCTTTCCCTCTCTCACTCGGACTTTTCTGAAACCACTGGTGTCGGGATGGCGTCTTCTGCACTCTACGCCCTGCTCAAGCCCGACGCGCTCGGGACTGACAGATTCGCGTACGGCAAAACTATCTCGACCGAGAGTCAGGGCTCGTACGACGTTGATCGCCTGCCTAGTGGAAGATGGAAGAATGCCGGGACATTCTCGACGCGGCGTGATGCGGCGGAGGTGGCACAGCGCGGGGTAACCGAAGAAGAAGCTCTTAGCGGAATAGGCACCTACATCGGCAGCGCGTTGTGCATTGCACGGATTCCGCCGGGGAAGCCTAAGGTTTGGGACTACGGAGTTGTGGTCGGTTACAGCTGGAGAAACATCACTAAGGCCGGCGTGCTGCAGGTTACCTTTCCTGATGGCACGTGCGACCTTGCATTCGACAAAGAGGAACTGCAAGACCTAGCGCTTGAGATGTACGTACTACGACCTTGTCACATGCGAGGTACAACTGACATCATGCCTGCGGAAATGCAAGCTCTGCATATTGCCGCCCATGATCACTTCAATGGGGTTGGCCAACCTGCCCGACGAAGCTCGGCAACGGTCTCAAGAAGCTATCGATGGTACCAGTAGATGAACAGCAGTCAGTGCCAGTCTTCAACCTCGAACGCACCCAAGTCAAACTCCTGAAGGTCGAGCATATTCTGAATTTCGTCTTCTACCAACATGGAAAGCGACGAGCCCCTCCAGGCGTCACGGTAGCAAAATCGTTATTTGCCCCGGTGGCCGAGGCAGAGGCGTCTGAGGAACCGAGCCCACGTAGCCAGCCAATTGCGGATGCGGAGAGAATGACCCAGCTCGACGACTCGGAAGACGATCTGGCCCCAGCGGCAACAATGCCAGGAGCCCCCCTTCTTCCGAACCGACCGAAGCGTGGTCGTATGGAGGGCTCTGTCATCCAGCCCACTGACCAAGAAGATATGCGGCTCTCCGCACTGCGGCGACGCCTGAAAGATGACCCTGGTATGGTCCACGAGGTCGACCAGCTAATTGCGTTTCGACAAGCCAACTTGAGTGCGGGCTCCAGCGCGTTCGTGCGTGCGGCGGGGGCGGAACCCAAGTCGCAATTCAGGTCAAGCCACCAGCAAGGTGTCGTTCATTCAGCGATGGTCAACGGTAAGTACTCCTTCTTGGATGGTCAATTGTTTGTGGAGACTTTGCAGTCTCAAGCCAAGGACTTCGACTATTTGTCACACCCTGCTGTCGCCCGTGGTTTCTTTTCGTGGTATTTTGGATTTCGCGGGCTATCTGTGCAGCACTTTACGCCATTGGATGTGGAGGTGGAGCGCGAACAACTCCGTCGATATGACATGACCGATTTTTCCGTGAAGAACAAACTGCCAAAGCCGGAGAGCCTGAGAGACCTGGCTGATGTCCTAGCGGCTCTTGAAGTACTCTCACTCCTGGTGACTGAGATGTACACGTCAGTGGTGGTTGAATTGGTGGATGCCGCTAGGCGATTTCTACTCATGCTGCGTAAAACGAAGTCTATGCAAGGCCCAGAAGCGGTGCCCGAGGTGGTAGCCTGGGTGGACGACCGCTTCGAAACCTTTCGATCCTGTCTTGCCCGGGATGACGTCCTTACCGCAGAGAACGTGAAAACACACTTCCAGTTTAATCATGAGTCGTACGCGCGTGTGGTCCAACGAGTCACCAGCCTCAAGGTGGAAGCAGCTCTGAAAACTTCAGCCGCCAAACATACAGCGTCCCGCCAAAACAAACCCAAGCAAAGGGGATCAAGCAACAATGGCCCCCGCGGAGGGCGTGTGATTTCCGTACCACAGGAAGTTGTCGCTGCCCTGCCTATTCGAAAAGGTAAAAAGCTCTGTATGAAGTTTCTCTCGACCGAGGGATGCCCTGGCGAAGGCGACACCTGCATCTTCGACTACCGAGGTCACTTTGTGCCTGCCAAACTTCCTGTTATTGTGAAAAGCTTTATCAGCAAAGCGTACGGCGGCCTGCGAGACACAGGTTCACAAGACACGAGCAACCCAGCTGAGGCGTGAAGGCGCCATGAGGAGGAACAGGAGGCATTCTCCCTCAGGCCAGCAGAAAAGCCCCCGCCTTCTCCCAAGCGAGTCCATCTTGTGGACAAACCAGGCGTTTCCTGCGTACCCCCGTTCAATTCCGGCGGAGCAGCAGTTCTGAAGTGCGCGACCAAGAGCGAGAGCGCCCCGCTGCCCGTCACCGGCGGGTCGGTTAATGGGCCGACCACGGCTCACAGTCGAGGAGTGAACAAAGTTTTGCCGCTGCACTTCACGTGCAGGCAGGTCGGTTGGCCCAACGTGGAAACACTCCACGGAGGGGGCGAGAATTTGCCGCCGCACACCACGTGCAGGCAGGTCGGTTGGCCCAACGTGGAAGCACTCCACGGAGGGGGCGAGATTTTGCCGCTGCAAGAAAATTGCAGGCAGGTGGATGGCCCCAGCGTGGCTCACACTCTTGGACGTGACGGCATCGTGGCAGCGGCAAACCTAGCTCCGGCAGGAGCGCAACCACCGGGCACGGGTACCAGCCCCTCCTCACATGCAAGACAGCGACAACAAGTTACTGCAATGAAACAGCATCGGTACGCGCTAACACTCATCGCGAGAGAGAGACTCTTAAGTCTCCAGCAAAGCCTCGCTCGAGCGGACCTAGTCTCGATCATGAATCACTATGATGTGGCCCCACCCAGCCCAAGTCCAGTCTCGACGGGGCCAACCGGGGCGCAGACATTTCAGATCGACCGAGCAAAGCAGTTCGCTTACAGCGAGGTGCTTCGTAGGTCAAAAATGTGGTGCCTACCTGGAGCAGTGACGAACTAGAAGATAGTGATGCCTGCGCGTATGACGACGTACGACGACTTCGCCGGGTCCTTAAATGGATTCTCAGATCCAACTGCAGCTGCGCCAACGTCGAGACATGCCGCAGCACGATCCAGAGTATCCGCGCCGCCAGATCGGCCTGCTTTTTCGTCCTGGGTGAAGTGAGTCTTTACAATCCGGCCCTTTTCCTGAGGTGTGAGTGGTTTGCCCCGACCCATCGTTCTGTAAATGGAGAGAACGGGGCGCCTCAAGGTTCAGCTGGATAGCATCCTCTCAAACTAAAATAGAACCCGTGTCGGTTGCACTGTTGGCGGGTAAGATCTGACGGCTCTATGACCATTTTGTGGGAGCTGTTAGAAAATATTAGAGGCTTTGTATCTACTGTCATGGCCAGCACAATACATGGCTTTGAGTTCAATGCATCTTGCGGAGAGAAAATCTCAATCGATCGACTCAGAGGTTGCGGCATGGCCTCCAGGGGGGTTCAATGCATCCGTGGCAGCTCAATATCGCTATAACCTGTATAGGTCAATCTCACAAGCGTGATTGAGTAGAACAATAATAAATGTTCGTCTCCTTTTCTGTATTTATCTGCAAGCTACATTTTGTTTGACTAAATTGGACTGGTGGATATAAGTAAACGCAGTATTTTACAAATTTGCCATGCCTATGGGGGCAGCAAACAAGAGCGACACAAAGAATCCATTACGCGATAGGTGTTAGCTAAAGCGGTAAAGTGAGTCGACTCCTATCACTGCTGGATGCTGCACGACGAATCGGAAGCGTTTGCTTGGCCCAGTCCTTGACAACGCCAGCATTGTTGAACATCCCGTTCAACGTGTTGTTTTTCTCTTTTCAAACCGTCTCGAGTGCTTTTATGGCTATTTGAATCGATTCAGGCTCATCTGCAGCCTCCGAATCAACCAGCTCTCTTCCCAACTCTTACACGAGCGTAATCACTCGACGGGGCAATTGAAAAAGCTGCGCTCGTCTACTTCACGCCATGTTTTCCTTCCAGACCATACACGGCTGGGCCACCGTTCAGCCCAATTGACCACTCCTTCCACAAGTCACCAACTGCCACCAGACTTCGACTCGTCGTGTAAGAAGCTGAGGCGCTAGGCATTTCTTCATTCCGCTGATGGACAGTAGTTTTTGTTTTTATTACAGGCGGATACAAATCATTCGACGATTCTACCACATCACTTCGGAGCCCGGAGACGAGCTGTACTTGAAGGAAAGCCTTGCCGCCTTGAAGAGGTGTTATTGCACGTAGGATGTCAGCGAGATGGCCCTCCTCGGCTTCCAAAGGCGAGCACGTTTGGTTTATTCCATAGCTGTTGTTAGGCTTTCTGCTTAAACTCGAGAAATGGGGTCGACGTGAATATGTTGTGCTTCCAAATATAGGTGGCTCGGAGATAGATCCTGCAGCACGACTGCGTCCTGAAGCACAACGTCCCGCAAATACTGAAGTAAATCGAGAAATCCACCTACTGCAATAGTTTGCTCTGCTTTTCCAGTATTGATATCACGTTGCCATTTCTCAACCTGAGGAAATACTTGCTCTTTGAGTTCAGCCGGGGGATCAATTGACGCTCGAGTAACATAAAAACTTCCTGGGCTTGGCTCAAATCCTGTTAGCGTACTGTGGTATTGCGGTACACACAACAACGTCACATGTGGTTCCCTTAGCAACAAACACAACAATCGCCGAGTCGAAGTCGGCGCTTGTTGGCCTGTGCTGAGTTTCCTCCAGCGGTTCGGCCTTCCGGGAGAGTAGATGTCTCGCCTCCGCTGACACCAGGCAACCAAGCCAGCCACACCAGAGGTCAGCTGCGTTAGCTGCCTCGTGATCAAACCCCGTGCCCTCCGCCAAAGGACGGACGAAAGCCGCGCAAGCGCTTTTACGGGTCACCGAGAGCAACGGCTTCTGGACTAGATGTGTCTCGGCACCCAGCGTACCGACCCGCTGAGTAGCGGGGGAGGGAGGGGGGTCCAACGCACGAAGCATTACACGCCCTTCCCCGGGCCGACTTGAACTCTTGGCGCTGCCAGGCGGTTGGACTCTACAAGCTTTGCCTCTCGGGTTCAACGGCAGGCATAATCCAGCCCACGCAGGAACTCACTGGAAAAGTGTACGCTGTTCTTGGACTTGAAAGATTCTGCTCTGTTAACTGTTACTTCTGAAGAGCCACAAAGGTTCTATCCTCTCCTTCCTATATCCAATACTAATATCTAATGAAATGAAGTGACCATTCACTATGATCTCAACGTAGCCCCCTCAAAACCACTGCCCAGCTGAGTTCACCTCGCCGAGTAACTAAACCTCAGCTGAGTTCGTCCCGCGGAGGTAGTACCGTAAATCACCAGTCCTCAGCGTCAACCGCCGAGTTGGTCGGCGCAAATAGCCGAGTTCACAAACTTTGATGTTCACTACACCACAGTACGCATTGCTTCTCTAGGCAGCGCACTTTTCCATGATTCGGTTATTCCACGGCCCAAGCGTCGTTTTTGGGACTCACTGGACCCACCCAAATCTGCCATTCGTGACTCCGATCGACGGCCAACATGGGGTTTTGCTTTGCTTCGGACACATACATATGTTAACGCTGATGTAACTGCTGCATTGTGCGTCTTGTTGGACATCGATTTGGCCCGATTTCAAAACTTTAATTGAGTACCAACGTTCCGAAGACATAAAATTAGGAAATTTCCATCCACAAATAGAAGCCCAGCATTCCATGAAGGCAGATCTCCACGTATTTGATTTCATGCAAGCAACAACCACAACACGACCAACCTGATGTGTTTTTTTCGTACCGCATCACAATGACCAAAGCTTTGCATGGGCTGTATCCGTCCTTTTCAAGGACAATAGAATGTAAACCAGCCAGCTCCATCATACGTGCTGATTCCCCTCTAGTGGCTCAACGAGAAAGCAAGAAGATTCCGCAAACATTTGCCGGAACCAATTGCACCGCGCTCAAGTGTCCAAAATTATCGGGATATCTGCTGCATCTGGTCCGTCGTGGTATAACCATCCAGTAGATTGTTAGCCCCGCGATCTTCAAAACATTTCCGCTTCATCTCATCTTCGTCATCCTGGACCAACATCACCAGTGCAGACACGGCTTCATCACGAGGCGATGGATTGCTGTTCGCGTTTGCTCGGGTTTGTTGCTTCCACAGATCCACGATAGCAGCAACGTACGCGTTCACGTTTGATAATCCAATTATTTCGGTCTTTTTCGTGTGATTATTCGTGCTCTTTTGTCGCTTTCCTCTACCAACCACGCGCACTTCGCGTAGGAAATGAAGCTTTTCTCCACTTATCGTGAATCGTGACAAGACACTGAAATACTCCCCTTTTGACATACACCGTCTAATAACTCCTGTTGCCGTTGTTGTAAGCCCGTTGCGTGTTTTTAGGTCTTAGTCGAGTTGCCTTCTGCTACCGATTCTTTCAGCTTGAGGCGCATGCATGCTTGCTCTGCCATCGGTGCTGGCGTTGGGGTCCTTGGCAAGTCCTCAAGTACCCCGTCGCTCCTGACTAACTCAGCAAGAAAGCCTTGCCGCTCCTGCGCTACTGACGGAGGCCCCATTACATGAGGCTTGGAACGAGTGCCGATTAGGCGTCGCGAAGAGCAGTAAACGTGGGCTGAATCGAATCCTCTGCTTATTTCGCTTTGAGCACTTCTCGCAACCCTTCTCCTTCTAAATTCTTCAATATTATCCAATCCGTATCGCGAAAACAAGCAGGGTAAATAATTAGTTATTTCACTTCAAATCGGGCAGATAACAGAGCCGAGTTGCTATGAATCCTGAAATACGGTCCGGTCCCCGTCCAGACCCGGGTACCGGTACTGATGAGGCAAAATAAGGCCGTGTTCGACTTAAACGAACTCCTTGCAAAATACTTCGAAGTACGCATTCGAGGGGAGTCTGATGCAGCCAGTCGAACACGGTCTAACTGAAGTGCAATCCAGTGTCTTGTTGCAATGCCCAGCAATATATTTTCGGCCCTCAGTGCTTTGCAGCGCTTCATGACAATCCCAGCCAGGCAAGGGCGACTACGTCTACTTGTGCCTCGAGCGCCAGCACTGTCGCACGTGTCATGGCGTACTGGAACAAGCATCCGGGGACGAAGTTCGATGCGGTGCAGCTGCCGTTGTTCTTTGCTGAGACCTGATTGACTTTCTAACGGTTATGTATCAAATCCTTTATGTTTTAATATCACAGCCACATGTGACGAAGCGCAGTGGACAGAGCAAGTACTCATCCCCCGAGTTGAAGGGCATAATCCGCGAGTTTGTGATCGCGGAGAAAGAAGCAATGCGTCCTATTTCAGCCCAGCTAATTGCTAACCGTGTAGCAAATGCCATGAACAAGAAGAAAAGACCCATGTTCGGAGCATGAGGCGCATTTTGAAACGAATGGGATTTTATCACCTTCGAGGTAACCAGCGCAACGTTTTGGCGGAAAAGGAGAACAATGTCGCGTTTCGAGCAACATATCTTCAAAAGAAGCTCGCTAACCGCGATGAAAAAACAACCCCGTGCGCCCCGAGGTCTTTCTCGACGAGTCGACCGTCAATGTCGATCATGTTGCGAACAAAACATGGTCGATAGAAGAGAAAGTGCGAAATCGAGAAGCGGAAAAGGCATTGAAGTTTCAGGATCCTGAAATAGGAGTGTCCGGACCAGGGTGCTCAGGCGCTGAGGTCGTAACCACCGGCGGAAGGCCGAAGAGGCCGCTCACTTCGCATCGAGCGCCCAAGCACCCTCGCGCCAAGACAGCTTTCCGCCAGCACCCTTCAACCACCGCACTACCGCAATGTCGTCGCTGTGGTATTGCAGTTTCCGGGAATTCTCCGGATTGGTGGATCCTGACTACGCGACATGTGGGATCCCACATGGGAGGGTCTCAATCGGTATCCCGTAAGCAGTGAGGATCGGATCCGGCCAGGATCCGTACCCATCCGGCTTGGATCCGTACCCCTTGGCCAGGATCCGTACCCCTCGGTCAGGATCCGTACCCCTCGGTCAGGATCCGTACCCCTCGGTCAGGATCCGTACCCTTCCGGCTAGGATCCGTACCCCTCGGTCAGGATCCGTACCCCTCGGTCAGGATCCGTACCCATCCGGCTAGGATCCGTACCCATCGAGTAGGATCCGTACCCATAGCATGCGGATCCGGTCAGGATCCATAGTGAAAGCGAGATGTAGGCAAAATGAGAGGCTCAGGAGCGCCCACGAGGAGAAGGGCGGTAGGATAGGCTAAGGCATAAATCAGAACCGAATTTGCACTCAAGGACTCACTTGGCTATAGTATA
>JAABLK010000651.1:0-20286 GCA_012295415.1 Phytophthora chlamydospora | reverse complement strand
ACTCCTGGCGCATCGGCCGATGAAGTTGTGGTCGTTGGTCAAGGACTGCAGATGGTGGAGTTCCAGCGCATGTAGATAGAGTCCGACCGCTGCTACAACACGGGAGGGGCCACGAGCGAGAGAATAGAATTGCATGCATTTTTCTGGGGTTTTGTTCCTAGGGAAATATCCACATCGCCAGCTTTAGCAGAAGGACCACACGTGGTACCAAGTACTTCTTGTCGTGCACTCGGAAAAGTGGCCGGATCGGCCCCCCCCCGACTTTATCTTGCCATCTCCTTCCTGAAGACTACGTCGGAGTCTCCGATGCCGAAACACAGCACTGCAGCCTCGCTTGAAAGCTCAAAGCTGGCCGGCACACTGCGCCGATGACGACAAAAAATCTTCAACCAAAATCCAGTCCCCACACGCCGACAACACGTGCGGCCTATTGACCGAACGTGTTCTCGCCGCTGTAGGTGATGTAGAGGAAGCCGTCCACGTCTTTCTGTTCTTCGTAAATGTTCGACATCAGGGCAGCTGAGCGAAACAAACAATACCGTTAGCATACAACTCATATACTGTTTCAGTTTGGCAAGCCGTACCGGTGGGTGGGAGGACGTTGTTGATGAAGATGAAGATTGCTTTCTCGGGGCTCAATTTGATGCGCTTTCGGATCACGTACACGAACTGGCCGACGGTCAGGTCGGCTGGAACCAGGTACTTCTTCTTGTCAATGTCCGGGATATCGCTGCGGTCCGCCTTCTCACAAATCACCTGCACAGCAACAACAGTGTCAGCAGCAGACTCACTTGGCTACAGCAGGTGTTATCCACGCACCGGAATTCGGTCGGGGTACTTGGATCGAATGCGCTGGGCCTCGGCCTGGCGCTTCTCTGCAAAAGCCAGCACCATCAAACGTCGTAAGTGATTCCCTTCGCTCAGGGATGGAGGAAATCCCCTAAAGCCACGTACCGAACGGGTGCTCCTTCTTGAACGAGCTCATGGTGGCAACAAAAAAGACTGGCGGCGTCTTCTTCTCTCGCTAGTGTTTCCTCCGAGATCGTTACGTCTACAGTGAGCCACAGACACAAACAACGCCGTCCAGTCAGTTCTTTTCCCGCTCCGGACACGGTACCGCCCATCGAAGGGTCGCTCCACACGACCAACACCCCGGATTCGCGCGTTGCGCCCTCAATAGGCAGTAAATCCACACGCCAACGCAGCGCTCGAGCGGATTCGGGTTGAGTCAGCGCCGCGCGCGCTCTCTCCTCTCGTGGAGCGACTCCAGAGGTGCGCGTTGCTGCTGCCCGACCGCCGAACGCGCGCGCTGCTACACATACAGCTCACGGCAACGGTGGCGCAGCGTGGGGTGCGCTGGCGCCGCCGCTGCCGAGACCTTGATCTGGTTACTTGCCTTCGACGTTTGTTCTCGGCTTCCCCACTTTCTTTGTGTGGGGGGAGCTGAAGGCGGAACAAAACGCCGCTCCGAAGCACAACCCTAGCGCGGGTAGACTCTAATTTGTGGCTTGTGAAGCACTAATTCGCATAGGTGTGTCTCTTTGATGAGCCTTTGTACTATAATTTGTATCTATTCGTCTTCGAGAACGGTACGTAATTCGCGGTGAGATGGGTCCCAAAACGAGGACGAGGACCATCACTCTGGTTGAACCAAAGAATCTCGGAAATCAGTGCTGCGACGATGGTGGTGGTTGGGCGGCGATAGCGTGCAGCTCG
The DNA here is from genome assembly GCA_012295415.1 of Phytophthora chlamydospora. NCBI lineage: Eukaryota > Oomycota > Peronosporomycetes > Peronosporales > Peronosporaceae > Phytophthora > Phytophthora chlamydospora. The sequence goes on along the minus strand of JAABLK010000651.1, from coordinate 18,570 downwards.
GCCACGACGGCACCAGCAACCGTAGCAGCCAGACAAACAAACGAGCAACTGCACTCTGTAGGCTGCTGCGTAATAGCGGCTCTCGCATGTGACCCTGCGGCCCGCGTTCGCTCCCTCGTTTTGCACTGCAAATATGGATAGGGTTGGCCGGTGTGATGTCTGGACAAGCTTGGAGATGCCGGCGCGATTGAGTGGGTGGAAAAACATTTGCGCACGTATACCCGCAGCGTCGCGGATCAACTAAAGCTGCTTCTCCCCGCCATCTTGCTGCCAGTTGCTGGAGGAAGCTGTGCTAGTCGAGATCTGCCGGACATTTCGCATACGCCACTGTCAGCGCCGTCAGCTCCTTCTTGTCAGCGCATGTCTTCTTCCCAAGAGCGCCATTCCTGCTGGGCCCACGACTGCGGCGAGGCTGTCAGTGCCGTTACCACACCACTCGAGATTGAGTTGCATCAAGCTTCGGTTTCGTGGGACGCGCCCAAAGTATATTTAGCGGCCCCCAGCTCTGAGAACGCGATCGCTTCTTCTTCGGTGCAACGCCCGTCGGTCGCTCCCCGCTGGCAGCGCTTCATTGGTCTCCGCTGTCCTGCGGCTGCCACAAAGCGAGCGAGTCGCTGCCTGCCAGCACAGCCCCTTCAACGTCGGCAACAGGAGGCGAAATCAATCACTCGGCAGATGTTGGTGTGAGCCACACCAGCCACGCGTCGATTGGTCGAAAAGCGAGAAAAACCTCGATAGCCCACATTAAACCTCGCGGAAACGGCGCCCGCGTTCTTTCTCTGCTTTCTCTCGGGAAACCAAAGCCAAACGCAGACTCGACGCGGACCCCGCACGCGACTCACAACCCAAGAAGCGTCCTTCCTCCCCGTGTAGGTAGCTCTCGGACGCGATAGCTGCAGCCCATGCCCTCTCCTCTACCCCCCTCTCCGCCGCTCGCTCTCCCCCTTGTCCCTCCGCCACTTGGCGCCGCCGTCTGGTCGAAGTGGGCGGATCCTCGATCTTTCCTCAGATTTCAGGGCCGCCTGGAAGGGGGGAGGGAGAACGAGGGAGCGGGGTGAACGTCTTGCCGTGGACTCGTCGACTGACCGCGTTCTTGGCTCTGTCGTACTGCAGATCAAGCGCCTTCACCCACCCCAGAATCATCCAAGATGAACCCGGAATAGTGCGTTTTGGACCAAGCTGTAGCCATCCACTAACGTAGCAGACCTCACTAACGAACAACTGTGCTGTGCTCTGTGCAGTGACTACCTGTTCAAGCTGCTGTTGATCGGTGACTCGGGCGTCGGCAAGTCGTGTCTGCTGCTCCGTTTCGCAGACGACACGTACACGGAGAGCTACATCTCGACCATTGGCGTGGACTTTGTGAGTACCGCGCGCAGGCTCTGCTCTGCTCTTCCGGCTGGGCCCCGTTGAGGTCCAGTACAGGCTGATTCTATCAGGATTACTGACGTTGCTCTTGCCCGTGACTCGCGCCCAGAAAATCCGTACGATCGAGCTGGACGGCAAGACCATCAAGCTCCAGATTGTGCGTCGGCCTCCATTCCTTTTCTTCTTGCTGCCGTGGACGAAACTAACCGGTGCCAATCTCTCTGTGTAGTGGGACACCGCCGGCCAGGAGCGTTTCCGCACCATCACTAGCAGCTACTACCGCGGCGCGCACGGCATCATCGTCGTGTACGATGTCACGGACCAAGAGTCGTTCAACAACGTCAAGCAGTGGCTGCACGAGATCGATAGGTGCGCCCTAGCAGAGAACGCCGATATCAGGGAACCCGCGGAAAGGAGCTGACTTGTGTGCCGCTGTGATTTGCAGATACGCCTGCGAGAACGTGAACAAGCTGCTGGTGGGCAACAAGAGCGATCTGACGGCCAAGCGCGTGGTGAGCACGGACGCCGCCAAGGAATTCGCCGAGAGCCTGGGCATTGAGTTCCTGGAGACCAGTGCGAAGAACGCCGCCAACGTTGAAAAGGCCTTCATGATGATGGCTGCCCAGATCAAGAAGCGCATGGCCAACGCCCCCGTGGCCCCCAAGGCTGGCGTCAAGCTGACCCCCGGCCAACAGGTCCCGTCCAACGGCGGTTCGAAGTGCTGCTAAGCAGTGTCGTTTAGTCCTGTTTGCCTCGCGTCGCGCACTGGGTGATTTGTCTACAGTTTAACTTCGGCGTCTTGTGTTGCGAGACACGAGGGATGGACCGAGTTGTGCTCGCAGCACTCGCGAGGTCCAGAACAGGATAAAGAGCAATGAGGCTGGTGTGCGGCGCGGGTGAAAAGGCTAACAGTTCGAGGATGCGATGGGTTTTTGGAGGAGAGTTCCAAGCTGCTTTCTTTCTCGGACCAGCCCGGCCCTCTTCTCTTCGCTGTCGCTTGCTCGGTTTTGGCTGAGAGGAACGACAACGAATGCTACTCTGGTTAGTTGTGACCCTATACATGGTATATTCTTTCTCTTTCTACAAGCGGGTGTTTTCACGTTGCGTCGCTCTTCGTCTTTTGTTACATTGTTCTGGGAATGACGCTGCAGGCACTTCTTGCTGCCGATGGAGCTCCTGGTGCAGGGTTGCTCACTTGCTGGACGAGGCAGTTCGTGAGAAGGCAGCACGCAACGAGCTTGCTCCGCAGGAATCTTTGTATACAAGGAATTCGAACTCGGGCTGACGCTTCTTGTGCTTGACGGACTGTAGGATCCACTCTGTACGAAGTACAGATTGGATGGAATTCAACGTTGACATCTCTTGCAGCAAACCCAGAACGTACCTGGACTCTTGGCCTTGCGAGAGCTCTGTGCAAGCAGAGGATGCCCATCAAATTAGTGTAAAACAACTTCGATATGAACAGCGCTTGAGGTCGGAGTTTACCTTGAGCACTTTATCAGCCTTGGACCCGTTCAAGTTAGATCCGACCATGTGCGTGACGCGCGTGGCAGTCAACGTGGACCTGAACAGGCAACGATGAAGGAACCAAATCAATTGAACGGTGGGCCGTTCGGAATTCAAACGGTGAAAGCGTACGCAACATTGCCGCCGTGCTCCTGCACCAGTTTCGCCAGGTAGTATCTGCATCACACAACCATCGCCAGCATTAGTGTATTTCTCCATCGTGCAACCGCATCTCGCACTGATGCACCTACGACGACACCTTGCCTGTGCGCCCATTGAACACAATCCGGCATCCCTGTCAACGAGACAAGCAGGAACTAAGTCAACTCCAGTCTGCCGAGACTCCCAAGCGAAGGCCGGAACTTCGGCACCTTGAAAATATCGGACTCCACTGCGCGCTCCTTCGCTTTGTCTTTGCCTGCTATGAGTAGAACCTCGTTAGTCTCAAATGGAGAAGTCGCAATGTTGCAGTTGTCTCTACAAACTCGCAGTGTGCAGTCCTCACCGTTTTTGCTGTCTCCGGGCAGCGCTTGCTGCTCCTGGAAAAATATCTCGCGCTTCTTCTCTGCCCAGCGCCTACGGGTCTCCTCCTCCTCCTCCCGCTGCTTGTCGGTCTTCACACGCCGCTCGTTGCGCGACGTTGGTCCACTCGGCCCGTTCACGGCAAACATCAGACAAGTTGCCTTTCCAAAAATGGTCCCACTGGTAAAAACGCCGTCGCAAATACTAGGACTATTTTGCATTTTGTGCTCAGGTATCCGCTCCCACCTCGTGATCACGGACAGCGAAGATGGAGTTCCATGCGCACGGCTCGCCGGCAAGCGGACCGTTCGCTACGCCCTACGGCCAGCCACAGCACCCCCAACAGCAGCAGCAGCGCCAGGCGCCCGCGGCGAGCATCGACACGGAGCACAACGACATGATCTACGACATCCAGCTGGACTACTACGGCAAGCGCCTAGCCACGTGCTCGTCCGACCGGACGTTCCGCGTGTACGACGTGTCCAAGGCCATAGCTCCCGGCGGGAGCGGCGGCGACCACTCGGCCACGAAGAAGGAGCACGAACCGCAACAGGAGCAGCCGCTGCATGTGTTGCAGCACGTGGTGCCGCTAGCCGACGACTCGGCCGCGCCGATCCACCGCGTGGCCTGGGCGCATCCCAAGTTCGGCGCTGTGCTGGCCCTGGCAGCGCAGGACGGTAAAGTCTACATCTACCGGGAGGAACTGGTGCAGCAGGGCGCCGGGGGAGTGGGCAACGTGACGGAATGGCGGATCAAGCACGTGCACGACTTTCACTCGCTCGCAGTGCTGAGTGTGGCCTGGGCACCGTACGAGTACGGCCTGTGTCTCGCCAGCGCGTCGGCCGATGGCCAGGTGTCGTTCCTCACCCGCATGCGCGAAGGGTGGGTTGTCTCTTCGAGCTTCCGCAACTCGGAGGAGGGTATGGGCTGCACGTCCGTGAGCTGGGCGCCTTACAACTCGCTGGGGTCGCAGGGCCCCCAGGGGCCCATCCAGCGTGTCGTCACTGGATCCTGCAATCAAGCAGTTACGATCTGGCAGTTTGTCACTACGCCCCAGGAAGGTGGGAACCCTGGCAACAGCTACTGGGAAATTGTGAATACCCCTTTGTACGGACACAACGATTGGATTCGTGATGTGGCCTGGGCGCCGAATGTCGGCATCCCGGCGAACGTCATCGCGTCCGGATCGGATGACTACACCGTTCGCGTTTGGACTCAAGATGAGGCGGACGGCGAGTGGGAGATGCACGTGGTGAATACGTTCCGCGCGCCGGTGTACCGGATAAGCTGGTCGCTCACAGGCTCCGTGCTGAGCGTCGCCGCTGGAGATGACGAGGTTACGTTCTGGAAGCAGCGCAGCAACCACGAATGGACTCAAATGTCTTCTGTCACCGACCAGGGATCAGCTACCATTACGAGCAACTAGATGCGGAACTCACGGGAATTGGTCGCTGAACTGGCAGACAGAACGCCTTGCTAAAGGACATACTAGGAACTCAATTTTCCATTCGTCATCTTTATTTACGCCTGTATCTCTGCCCCTACTGCTGCGTGTGGTAAACGCGCATGGCGTAGGATGCGACGTCCAGTAATTGGAAGTGCTCACTGGCACCGTCGACAAGCCTCTTGTCGGCTTCAGCAATGCGCAAGCAGATCTTGGCCTTCTGTACGTCGTTGAGCTTATCCAGAGCGAAGACGTCGTCGTTCAGCTGCCGCAAAATCGTCAGCACCGGGTAGCCGGCCAGCAGGATGTTCTCAATGTCCGTCTTCATCTTCTCAAAGCTGTTGGAAGCCACCGAGACCCAAAAGTGTTGCAGCAGCTCCGGAGGAGCGAGACCAGCGACCGCGACAACGTCGTCATGAGACAGCTCTTCGTCTCCGCAGAGCTGCTTGGCGCTCTGCAGGTAGTTGATCGCCTTGCGCAAGTCTCCGTTCGAGCACTCGAGCAGCGACTCGAGCACCGGCTCCGGCACATTCACGTGCTCTTCCGACGCAATAAAGCGTACTCGTGTCGCCATGGAGATTCTCTCCAGCGGAGCAAAGCGGAACTTGGCGCACCGCGAGGCCACTGGCTCAATGATGCGACTCACGTAGTTACAGATGAGGCAGAAGCGCGTGACCTTGGAGTAGTTTTCCATCATGCGGCGCAGCGCCGACTGCGCGTCGCCAGTCATGGAGTCGGCCTCATCCAGCACGATGATCTTGAAGGGCGGCAGGCCGCTGGTGGTGCTGATAGCGCCCTGAGCGAAGCTCTTGACCTTCTCGCGCACCACCTTGATGCCTCGGTCGTCCGACGCATTGAGCTCCAAGAAGCGGCCGTTCTTGCGGAAGTCCGGGCCGAAGAGCTGGCGCCCCACAGCCACGATGGTAGACGTCTTGCCTGTTCCTGGGGGTCCGTAGAACAGCAAGTGAGGCAGCTGGCCATTGGCGATGGACGTCTTGAGCGTGGCCACCACGTGCTCCTGGTGCGAGATCTCATCGACGTTTTTGGGGCGACTGGAGCGCAGCGACCGCGATGAGAAACCGTTAGAGCTTTGGCGTATGCAGAGGAAGATATGCAGAGAAAGTTGAGGCACGTACTACTTCTCCACCCAGGGCAGCACAGGCGCTGGCACGTTGGCCTTGGACGCCGACGTGGTGGTGAACATGGCGGCAAAGGTTTGGGTTTGGTTCGCGCCACTTTTGGGCAGCGAGGATGTGTGCACCACACCACATACTCAAGTTGAAGCCAGCAGCAAGTTGCTGTGGATGTGTGTGAACTGTTTGTTGTGCAATAATTTCGAGTGGAGTGAGGATCAAGCTGCTGAAAGTGGTCACACGTAGTTCCGACGAAGTCGTTCCGCGCTGTGGGATCGAAGATTCATCCGCGGAGCTCTTGAGAAGACCGTCGCAGCAGGACATTTGGAGATTGCTACATTTCTACAAGTGAAAATGCGCACTGTATGCACCAGTGGAGATCGCTTCTCGATAAAACCTGAAGATATTCAAGTGGTTTCACCAAATTGGCTGCAACTGGGTTGGCGAAGACGCCGCTGCATTCATGAAAGACACGTCAAGCAAGTCAAGGAAAAAAAACTTCAGTATTTGTTTTCGTATTTTACTGAAGCTTTACCACAAAAAGCGAGGTCGCATTATTTCAGCGTGGCCACTTCCCAATTTTCTCCCAGTTCTCAACAGGAGTCGACGTGAAGATGGAGATAGAAGACGCTTTTGTGTGGACAACCGTGCGGGCTGTATGTCGTGCATGGCCCGCTGTGGAATCCCTGCCTCACGCCGTTCAACTCATTAACGCCTACGTAAACAACATCTCGTTGTCTGCGCTGCCGGATGTGCTGAAGCGAGGACAAGCGCACATGTTCTACCACGCGCTTCATGCGGTCGAGCATAGTTTCACGCTCGTGTACCACGAGAAACTGCGTCAGTACCGAAAGGCGATGCACTTGATTCCGGCCAAGATAACGGCAGAAGAAGGAGCCTTGAAGGCAATGCAAGATCTATACGCTCGGTATCGCAGTTGTGTGGATTCAGACACGATTGCTGCGGTGTATGAGATGGCGGACTTGTCGGTGCTGAAGTGGCTGTGCGCGTGCGAACATGGCTTGATGTTTAAAAAGTTTGAGTGGGGTGAATCAAACGCGTTGATACACGCCTCGAGAAAAGGCCGATTTGATGTGGTTCGCTGGCTGACAGAGCTGTTTCCTGATCGCATTCAAACACTGGTCCATGCTGCGCATGGTGGTCATCTCAACTTGGTCAAATGGTTGATGAAGCAGCCACAATGGGATCGCGAGGTCGACGGCGCCTTTTTCGTAGCTGTTGCGAGAGGTCATGCTGATGTTGCCCAATTCTTACAAGAGAAACGTTCCTCAAGCTTCATGAACGTACACATCAGTCTCGCGAACGAATATAGCCTAGAGATGGCGGTGTGGCGCCCAAATGCATACCCCAACTCGAAGTATTCAGCCGTGGAGGCAGCAGCGTCTGGAAACCATATTGAAATGGTGAAGTGGCTCCACGTCAACTATCCCAGACATTTCTCTACCAACACGATGGATTGTGCTGCATGGAATGGTCATCTGGAGGTTGTGCAATTTCTGCATTTCAACCGCCAAGAAGGATGCACGACGAGAGCTATGGATGGCGCTGCAGCAAACGGACACCTCGAGATTGTACAGTGGCTACATGAAAATCGATCTGAAGGCTGTACCACCGATGCCATGGACTCGGCAGCCTCGAACGGCCACTTGGACATCGTGAAGTGGTTGTGCGACAACCGCCACAAAGGCTGCACTTCAAGAGGAATGGCGAAGGCGGTGCGTCAAGATCGATTTGAGATCGCGAAATGGCTCTACGAGCACCAAAAACAAAAATTCCCTGAAGAAATCGTGGACAAACTTGCACAAGCTGGTGACCTTGAAATGATCACGTGGCTGGACTCGAGCGGGAAGAGGGGGTGGTCCAAGGAAACCATGAACAAGGCGGCGAGCAATGGGCATCTGGATATAGCGAAGTTTTTGCATGAAAATCGCCAAGAGGGCTGCACCAAGCAAGCGATGAACCTTGCGGCCGGCAACAATCACCTTGATGTGGTCAAATGGCTGCACGCGAACAGGCGGGAAGGATGTTCGGTTCTTGCGATGACAAACGCAGCCAGTGAAGGACATCTCGAAATGGTAGAGTGGCTCCACACTCACCGTCACGAGGGCTGTAGCCCAGCTGCGATGACAGGAGCCGCTGCAGGGGGCCACATCCGAGTGATGAAGTTCCTCTCCGCGAATTTTTCGCGGCAGTGGCCACCTACAACAATGAAATACGCCGTGGAGAACAACCAGCTCGGCGCTGTTAAGTGGTTGCATACCCATCTTCAGCCGCTCTCCAAGAAGGACGCCATCCACGCTGCCCGCAGCGAGAACATTGGCATCCTGGAGTACATCCGCACCACCGCCGAGGACTGCATCACGCCCACAGTTTATTTTGTCGGGTTCACCAAGAACTACCCTGAGGTGGCAAAATGGTACGAGGATCACTACGGCAACCCGCGCAAGCGCAAGACCCCGCCGCAGTAGGCCAGAAGAAAGGTACTCAAGTGACCTGAAGATGGAGGCAAGTTGAAGTGGACTCATTAATGGTTTTTATCCGATATGCTAGATAAAATCCAATAATATTCGTACTTAGGAACACCAGTCTGGTCCGGATCACCGCCACGTAGCAAATCGACCTGACCCACCTGGCAGACGCGCAGTAAGCAGCACTTCCTCCGTTCCTCTCTGCAGCATGAGCGTCTCTCGAGTGAGCCTGGGGCTGCTTCTGTGCGTGGCGACGCTGTTCGCCCTCGTGGCGGGCAAGCGCCTGGACCACGTGTCCTTCGAGAAGCCCTTCGACAACATCGACGGCGAGGGCCTGCGCCAGCTCGGCGACAACTTCGTGTACGGCGGCGACACGGCCGTGAACCGCCACTTCGCGCGCCTGACGCCCGACCGCCAGAGCAAGCGCGGCCACATCTGGGGAAAGCAGAAGCTGGCGACCAAGGAGTTCGCCGCCGTCTTCACTTTCCGCATCAGCGGCCAGGCCAAGGCCTGGTTCGGCGACGGCCTGGCGCTCTGGCTCACCACTAGCCAGTACGTGCAGGGCGATAACCACGGCTTCATCGGCGACTTCAAGGGCGTCGGCGTCGTGTTCGACACGTTCGTCAACCAGGAGCACGGCGGCGGCCACAAGGACGTGACGTTCTTCGAGAACGACGGCTCCAAGACGCTGGACGAGCTCAACGACATGGACAAGCTAGGCTGCATGGCCCCCGGTATCCGTTATCACGAGAAGAACGCGGCCTTCAGCCCATCACTCAACATGTCTCGCGCCAAGCTCACGTACACGCAGGCGGACCAGGTGTTCACGATCCTCATCGACGCCGACGCCTCCGGCAACTGGGTCAGGTGCTACAGCCAGCGCCTCAACTTCGGGGACGACTGGATGAACGACGCGTACGTCGGTATCTCGGCCTCCACGGGCGGTCTGGCTGACAACCACGACGTCATTGCGTTCAACGTCTACGAGTAAGTGGGTTTAGGCAGCGTTGTTGTGGTTCTTTTTCAGTGAGACTGACGAGATGAATCGGTTGTGCTCTGTGTTGTCAGTGACGTGATCGACTCGCTCGCGGCCCAGGAGGACGAGAAGCAGCGTAACGCAATGGACAAGGACCTGGAAGCAACGCTGAGCAAGGGCAACAATGACGACAAGATGAAGCTGGTCAAGCGGAAGTACGCGCAGTTGCTTGAGGACTTTGAGTACCAGTTCACTGCGCTGAAGGAATCCACGCAGAACACCATCCAGAAGCTGAAGGAGCGGGGTGCGGAGGATGAGAAGCGCATTGACGAGCTGGAGGCCTGGGCCAACGGAAAGGTCGTGGAGCGTGTGCACAGTACGGTGAACGCCATTCGCGACCAGGTGGATTCGCAGCTGGAAGAGACCGTGAAGGAGACGGCCGCCAAGTCGAGCAGCTGGAAGACCCCGTTCTTCGTCATTGTGTTCATCATCGCCGGCATTGTCGCAGCCGGATACAAGAAGTACCAGGATCTTAAGAAGACGCACTTCCTGTAGGCAGGCGATCGATCACGTTCCGCCACAACGTTTTGTCCCTGCTCGCTCGCACCGGTGATAGACGCCGTCTGTCGACCACTTTAGAGACGGCAGCGCGCAGACACAGCTAGGATGGAATCGCCTGGGGGCCAAATGGTAGCTCGCATTCGTGTTCATTGGGCTGTGTATTGCGAACCGCGTTCGGAACGCTTGGAGCGATAGCAAGAAGTATGGTATGGTACATTTCTATTGTAGTATCGCTTTGCACGATGGGGTCTGGAGTTACGTTGTACTAGAGTACTGGTCAACAAGAGGCAGCATCGCAAGTCGATGGTCACATCAGGACGCCAGTTCGTCCTGCACGTGTTCGCAGACACGGCAAGCGCAGGACGGATCGTACGGAACTTTCCATGGGGCCGGCAGGAAGGCGCCATAGCGGCAGCGCAGCGCGAACCACGGCTTGAACACTGGGTGGCTCGGGTTGATGTTGTCCCGGTGCGCCAGGTACAGGAGGACGACGGGCTCCAGCAGCGGGGGCTTCACATCCGCGATTTGGTTCCCTGATACGACGAACCAGATCGCGTCCACGAGGAGCTCCTTCGAGAACTGGTTGGCTCGCGCCTTGAGCAGCAGGAGGTCGACAAAGTACAGCGCCAGTTGTCGCTGATCGAACAGAAGGTCGTCCACTTGGTTGTCTTCTCCGTAAAGCGCGTAGAGTTTCTTCTGGAGCACGTCGAGTGTTGTGGGCGCCATGATCCGGAAGTTAAGCAGCTGCAAAATCTGGAGCTCGAACGCCAGAATCTCGTTCCATGTCCACTGAGCAAGGCAGTAGCAACGACGTTAGCATCCTTGACATCTTGGTGATAACATGTTTCACCACGTACGTTGCTCGAGTGTCTCCGCCGCTGCAGAATCTCCTTGATGCTCTTGTCGAAAATTGTCGTCGGCGTCTCTACGAACTTGACAGCGATCCACAGGCACCTGCAATAGCAACCACGAACAAAGACCCACCCGTGAGTTCGAGCACCTTAACCACCATTTTTTGCAATTTCTGAGTACATACGCAATGCTCAGTGCTTCCAGTCTGGCTGCTGGGACGCTCTGTTGCCCCAGGAATCTATCCAGCAGCCCTACGCACAGATGCAGCGTCTCTCTCGAAAGTCCCAACGCCGACGTGATGGTCAGAATAGCAGCGATCATCTCGTCCCGGTGCGCTGCAGTCGCGAGCTCGTCGCTGTTCTCAGCCTGGTTGTCTGCCACGCGATCTACGGAAGTGGGCGAGTCCGTCCTGACCCGCTTGGGCGGCTCGTCAGCGGCATGGAGTTGCTGCGTCGTGGGCGGTGGACTGCGTAGCTGCTCGGAGCGAGGGCGTTTGCGGTTGATGCACATCGCTGCCTTTTGCCTGACACTGCCACCTTATTGTCTTGCAATCGTCATGCACGAGCAGTTTGAGGGCAAGCGACAGAGTTCAATGCCGCAAGTGGAGAAGTGATGCGTTCACTGAGGAGCTCATTGACGATGTTTTTTGGCGCGGGCGATGACACAGCCGTTACAGTTTCCGCGGGGATTTTGAACGTAGATATATCCACCAATGGGAAGTGTGCAGCTAAGATTCCGCCAATCAGCGAGCTTACACTGATTCGTGTGTTGCACACCATGCTCACACGTCGCAGGAAGATTTTTGGTTGGCAGACATCCGGTAAAGTGCAGCAAGACATCGAGCATGGCCGCCATCAAGCCGTCCAAGAAGCAGCGCGGCAAGCTCAAGGCCGCCAAGACCAAGAAGGAGACGCCCAAGAAGCACGTCAAGTTCGACGACAATGGAGAAAAGGTCGTGCCCAAGAAGCGCATGCGTGCGGCCAAGAAGAAGGACGGCGAGGAGGACAAGGAAGGCGGTGGCAAGGCGGACCGCTCGCCCGAAATGATTCAGCAGGCCAAGTACTACCTGGAGCAGTGGCAGACGCGCGACGAGCCCAAGGCTGACGACGAGCTGCCGTGGAAGTTCAAGGTTCGTTGGAGAAGGCTGACGCTTTATTCCTTCGGGGTGGCAGTCGCTGACTTATGGTTTGGATTTTCGTGGTTTGTTGAATGATGTGGCAATGCAGAAAATTAAACAGCAGTGGGTCCTCAGGTGGATGTACGAGGCGGATGTGGTTCCCAAGTCCATGTTCGCCATTGTGCTCGAGTACCTCAATGGCATCCAAGGCGCTGCCCGCGAGGTGCGTACTGGCGCAACTGCAGGTGCTTGCGATAGAACTGAAAAGGCTGACTTGTGGCACTTTGCTTTGATGCTGCAGCGCGTGATGGATTCCGCGCAAGAAATCATTGATGCGGGTGTCCCGTCGAAGGAGGAGGAAGACGCAGCGTCCGAGGAGAAGGAGAAGATGCTCAGTATCAAACTTGCTCGGCGGCGTTACAAGCGAGCGCTTCAAGTCGCAGAGCTGCTGGCTTAACTTCCGATAGAAACAACATGTCTATTTCTTCGCTGTCTACTTCCCGTGTTGCTGTTACTTTACCTAAAGAGAAGGTATTAATCAGCGTGGCCTCCGATATGGTCCGAAACCATATCACGGAAACGATCAGGAGAGCAGAGACCGCCAGGAGCCTCCCCCATCGCGAGGACTTCGCCATTCAGCCTAGCGCGAACGAAGAACTTTCCGTTTTCGTCTTCTAGCAGCTCCAGTGCGAGGGCCGAAGAGTACTCGGGCCACCAGCCGATGTCGTTGGCAATCTCGGCGTCCATGGTACGGAGGACCGACAACAGCGACACATCGTGGCCACTGTAGATCACGATCTTTCTGCTTTCACTGTGGTCCCAGAGAGCTTTTTGCATCTGCAGCGTCAATCGAAGGAGGTCAGCGAGCACAGGAGCATACGTAGTCATCAGATCGTGCGTTGACCCACCTCACGGAGCACATTGTGCATCAAGCGTCCGGCCACGAGCTTCAAAATCGTCCGATGCGAGTAAAACTATCCACACCACAGACAGATACATGAGTACATGTATTGGCTTGTCAAACGACAACACACACGCATGGTACTGTATCCTTACCTGGTGAAAACGGAAGCCCAGGTGTCTTTCAGTGGCATCCCCGTGCTCTTCAGTGCCAGGAATGTACGGGACCTGATGAGCGCGACGACAAACGAAGTAGTCGGCAGCCGTCATCCAGGTAAAAGGGACCTGTCCTGACTCCACAGCGGGAAACAACCTCATCAACTCTTGTTTGATTGGTGCCATCTCATGCTCGCGCGCCGCGAACTCAGCGTTGTCCCTCTCCAGATCCTTCTTTATCTCCATGATCTCCGGGAAAACCGCGTACGCTAAACACAAGTAAACCAAGCCACTCAGAGTTGGTTACTACGTCCACGCCGCAAACCGCTTGGGCACTCACTGTTGATGATGTCCTTTTCCGGCGGGAGCACGCTCACCGGAGGGCTCAGTTGCGGCTGGTCATGCAGCATGCCATCCAGCAGCGCCTGCACACTGAGTTGCGTGCGCGTGTACGCATTGCTAAAGATCTGCATCTGCTCAGGCGCCACTTCATCCAGCCGCAGCTCCTCCTTCTTGCAAAACGCTCGCTGTCACACAGTCAAATGCACAAGCTCGTGAGCCCCCTTCCCCCTCTGTAGCCGCTCCAGTGCAACTCACGAGGCGGTCTCCACGCTCCATCATCTGCTCGATGCCTCGCGTCGTTAAGTATCCGAACGGCCGCTGCTGGAAGGAGCTCTGGCCGTCTCCACCCGAGTGGATGCTGAACTTAGACCGCAGCCGGGCGAGCTGCGTTGGGCCCGGCAGCTGACGCCCCCACAGCAGCGCCTCTTCCTCCTCGGAGCGGGCATTCACGCTCCCTCGGAAGATGTTGATCAGCGGGGTCCGGTCGCCGTGGCGGTGGATCACTTGCAGCTGCCGCAGACGCAGCGCCATTGTGCCCGTCATGCACGATGTGCCAAGTGGCCCTAACGCGCAAATGCGACCACGCACTTCAAAGTCGTCTGGTGTGTTCCACGTCACTCGCTGTTTTAAAACCGACATAACTGGTGCTGTTTGATAGGGTTCAAGCGGATATTGGAAGCAGGAGTTCCATTTGCATCGTAACTTGCTCGATGTCTTGGAATACAGCTCATTCACACACGAAGTAAATTAGTTGATACAGTCCTGATGGAAGGTTGACCATGCTGGGACAGGATTAGCTTTCCGCTTGAGTAAACCGCGCGCTGGCTGTGCGTGTCTGCGGGGGCACTGCGTGCCACCCCGTCCGCTTAACATGGCGAAGGAAGTCATGGTCGCGGCCTCCACACTGTCGCTGAAGGACGCGCAGCGGTGCTTCGACAAGGTACCATTGAACGACCATGTTGAAGAGTTGAAATTGAATTCTGTAGACGAACGATGAAGCCATCTGCCGTGCGGTTGCACTAACACTTGACTATGTTTGCAGGAGCGCCGCTCGTTCTTGCGCGACCTCGAGACGCTGCGTCAGCAGTTGGTCAAGAAGGACCAGAACGCCGCTCGTGCAGCGGCAGCAGGGAGCGCGCACACGATTCAGCTCAAGCGAGAGATCGCTGCGATGCAGACAGCAATGGCAGCTGTCGAAGCTGAACGTACGAAATTCCACGACCAATTCACGCATACGAGTTCGCTGCTGGAGACCGCGCTGGATCAGCGACAGGAGGACCAGGCAAAGTTCACCCGTCTCAACGAGAAGCTGCGAACGCTCGAGAAAAAGCACGAAGAGACGGTCGAGTTGGTGAAGAACGAGGCCGCAGCTAACGTGCGTGCCACGCAAGAGGAACGGCAGGCTCTGCGCGCTAGGGTAGAGCAGCTACGAGGCAAGTTGGAGTGCGAGCGGAAGGAGTGGCAAAGTGTGCACCGCCCCATGGTGGATGAATTGCAGAAGTGCAAGACGCGGCTCCAGCTCGTGGACAAGGAGCTGCAGGACGCACGCTATCGCGAGCGCTCCAGTTTCCAACTGAAGGAGAAAATGGGAGGAGAAGTGACGATGTACAAGCGGAAAGTGGCAGATTTATCCACGGCGCTGCAGGAAGCGCTTCATGCCAAGAGCGGGCTCAAAGCCGAGCACTCGTTGATGATAAAGCACATGAAGGAGAAATGGCGAGAAGTACTGCGCAATCACCAGCACTCGAAGGAGCAGCTCTGGATGCTCCAGGAAGACTACAACGGCTTATTTCGGTCTCGAACCTGCATCGAGCAGCAGAATGAACAGATCTACCAGGCGATGAAGCAAATGAAAGCGCGACACGAGCAGGCCATGAAGGCCAAGGATGAAGAGTGCTGGGAAGTCGAGAAGAAGCACAAGAAGATCAGTGCCACGTGCCCATACTGCCTGAAAACACCTGAGCAGAAAAAGCAGGAAGAGATGATCAAGATGGAGGCTGTGCGGGAGCAAACGCGACTGGAAGTTACGAAGAACATGGAGCTTGAGCGATGGGATCGCTTTCAGGAAGTGAACTCAAAGTACTTGGATACTTGCCGGGAGTTGCAGACCGCAGTAGAGGAATGTGAGATCGTGAAGGGCAAGTTCAAAACGGTGACTAAGCAACACCAAGAACTCCAAGAAGTAGAGCAAAGACTGTCGAGCCTGCTGAAGGAAGCCCAAAAACAAGTTCGTGACATGAGTTCAAAGCGAGATGAAGAAACGCAGCAGATGGAAGCGACCAAGAAAACCATGCAGGACTTGGTCGAGAACTTGACGAGTCTAACGGCAGTGGTAAGCCGGGCTACGAGTACAGGTGGCGGTCAGGTTGGGCTAATTGCGCGTTACGTACTGTGAATTGATAGACAGCAGATCAGAGCAAGAAGCTCCAGCAACTCGAAGCTGCTCGGGTTGAAGAGGTATGGATCCAAGAAGCTCCCAAGTTTGGTGGTGTAGTCTCAACGTTTCCTGTATTTTTTGTGCAGCGCGAGGCATTGACAGAGCAGATCCGCAATCTGGAGGCAGATAGGCAGTCGCTTACCCAGGACCACGAGCAGCTAACGCACAGGTATGAGGAATTTGTCGCGCAGTACGAGTTGCTCAAGCAGGAAAAGTCAAAGCACTGGAACGAAATTGTGGAGGCGCAGCTCAGCGCTAATCTGCTCATTGAGGTAAGCCGAAGATTGACTGACAGAGCAAGAAAGCTCGGGAACTCACTGATTCTTCGCCAATTTGCAGGAGCAGGCTCACACCATTGACGACTTGCTACAAGCGAAAGCCAACGGAACGTATGTCTCCCCTACGAAGCCAAAGCCGTCACCAGGTCGCGTTTACATTGATTCGCCCACCTCGGGATCATTTGGTCCCGCAGAAACTTTCTCCTTGCCCAACGAACAAGCTGATCTGGTTGCTGCCTTACGTCGAGAATGCGAAGTATTACGAGAAGAAATAGCTCGAGTCAAAGCTAGGTTGCGGGATGAAAAGGGGGCGTGGCAGAGTGACAACCAGAAGAAGGAAGGCGAGCTCCTGTGTGAAGTCAAAACGCTGCAGTTAGAGCGACAGAAGCTGAAAAAGCGTCTCGAAGAGCAAGCGCTTACAATTCACGAACTGACCCTTCAAGAAGAAGAAGAAGAAGATGATGAGGAGGAAGATCAGAGCTGCGTATGTACGAATGAAGAGGTCGCGATCGACTTCGATCCGAGGCTGTCTTCCTGCGCGGATAGCTGCGCGTCACCTGAAAGTCGTCCGGAAAATACTCGACTGCTGCCCACTCACGTTTATCGCTATCCGACACGCCAGCCTGGGGAGGAATTTCGGCTGCCTTCCTCTTCTCGGTCTCCCGATCACAGCAGGGTCTCACCAATCCCGAACCGACCAAAGAGCCGTAGTCCTTTCAAAGTAGTTAACGCCTACGGTTTGCAAGACGCATGAGAATAAGGATCATTATCGTTTTGAGCACTCAATCGCCCTCACAAGATGACGTATTGATTAACTGAGGTAGTCACAGCACCTTGCATTACTTCGTCTACCTTGTTAAAGGCAACTCGGGGCTGCATCGGTGCGTACATGTAACAAATTGCAGTTGTACATGTAGTTTGCTCTGCACCAATCTCTTTGAAATCAAGCACCAACGAGCTCGACGAGCGCACCGAAACGCAGCCAGGGTACACTGGTCGGTCGCCGCTATTCCAGCTGGAGGTCATATCGGCGAGAAGTTGCAAAGAGCCACAGCCGCATTGCAGCCGGCAGCGAGGCGAACCCGGTCAAAAACACCTTTACCGAGGGTGCCGCTTAACGACACCGACGCTAGAAACGCGCTCGGACATCTTTACATGGTGCATCCTCGGCTGGGGTCGAGGAATGGCAAGAGAAGGAGCCCAAAGCTGGTCCTCGCGTGTTTCTGTGGTTTAACGTGAATCGCGCGGGGCTGTTGCAGTGGACCGGATGGCGACGAATTAATCTCGCGAGGTACGAGCTCGGGCGAAGCGCTGCAATTGTGTCGTTGCTGCTTTTGACCATCCCAAGATGCTGTGTTTTGTAGCTCGCCTATGAAGCAACGGAGACAAGCATACAGTATCTTCGCTGTCCTGAGCCAACATGTTGAGGCTGACGCCTCACCTCAACCGTGTGCTGTGCATTGAGAGGAGTGCAGCATGCACGGTTGTGCTTCAACGAGAAAGCTGCGGTGGCAATCAACAATACGTGAGATTTCGAGATGCATCGACAACGGATCGCGCTAGTATGTATTCCCACCGAAACATGCCGCCGGGTGTGGCACCACCACCGCACTTCGAGAACTTTTGCCGATGCGCCCGCAGAGCTATTTAAAATAAATATTATATTTTAACTACCGATTTCACTTTCATTTCGGATATTGAGCGACGCGATCTGTCGGTCGTGCGCATGCTGGTCGTAGGCATCAGTCCCGAGCATTGAGCGTGTCCGTGCAAACAAAAGGAAGGTAGAGGCTTCCCCATCGGGGGGAATCCCCGGAGCGCAGATCCGCGGTCGTCCTTGAGCTGAAGCTCGGCATTTTTGCTCGGAGGATAGTCGCTTGGCGCGTGTTTCTAGCGTCCGAATTACATACAGAGCTTGCTTGCCTTCCCTTCATGCTCACCATCGCGCCCCGTTCGGCCAACACCGCTGGGGGTGGCGCCAGCTTTCGGTTCGATAGCGAACCCAGCGCACATTCTCCATTTTTCGTTTTGCAGACCAAAGGTGGTGGATACGACGACGACGATGGACCGCACACGTAGAGAACCTGCGCGTGGTAAGCCCAAAGACGACCTGAAGATCACACCGGCCAAGACGCAGGCGCTCATTGACGTGTCGACCCCGTCACCCAATGCCCCTCGCTTTGGTGACAAGTCAACCCCAATGATGCCGACGATGGTCAACATGAGCCAGAACCCTCCTCTCCGAAAGCCCGCGACGGCTAACTTCTTGGACAGCAACAAGTTCATGTCGATGAACTCGACTACGACACACGCAGTGGGTAACTGCAGAAACAACAACCGGCGCTCGCACCGCCGACGTGCCAATGTGGACGCCATGATGCGTTCCAACATGGTTCGTCAAAGTCTGACGCTGTCGGCGTCGAGTGCCTCGGTCAATTCCAATGCAGCCAGCAAGAGATGCCGCATCGCCCCACCTGCAGGCAAGAACG
>JAABLK010000650.1:0-20353 GCA_012295415.1 Phytophthora chlamydospora | reverse complement strand
ATGCAGGGCGGAGACCTCCTTGGACAAGTTGTGGGCCGATCCGTGGTACTTGATGAGGCAGTTTGGAGGGATCGAGTCCACCAGGTCGCGCACAGGTGAAAGGCAACTGGACGCCCTGCAGAAGATGAGGAAATCCTTGGCGGCGAACTGCAGCACGTCGAAGAGCGACGACACGCGCGTTTGCACGCCGATTTCGGCGGTCGCGCAGTTGCTGAAGAGCGCACCATCGTCCAAGGTTGCAACAATAGGATCGCTGATGCCAGATTCGCAGAGCTCCTGAGCGCTGGCCATTACGGCGACTGCGAGGAGGAGAGTCGAGGCGGAAGCTGAAGCGCGCATGGTGAAGTCGAGATTTTGGCGGGGTCCTGACGCTCGAACAGGAAAATGGAAAGTGTGCTCAAGTGCGGCTCCTGCCACTACCACCGCAAAGCATTTGTACCAGGTAGTAACGCGAATGTGGACGAGTGATCAGCATTGCCTGCCTCAAGGGGCCAAGAAGGTGAGTTTTGGTGTGGCCAGTGTCGGCACTGGCAACGGGATGATTTGAGGCCGAGCGGTGCCGGCATTTTGAGTTGCACGGGGCGTGTTGCAGCGGCACGAGACGCATCTCGTCATCTCCGTGCTCCCCAATCTTGCGATATGCTTTCGCGTCGTCACCATTATGGGGTGAGCTTTATAGTCGAGGGACTGCCTTGTTCAAAGTGCAGCAAGCGTTGGTTGGCAAGCCTTACATGTTGTGCTGCATTGATGATATTGCCGTGGCAGATTTGAACTTCTAGCTGGTGTATTGATCATACGGCCAGTGTAAAGGAGGCAGAACGCTCGTGGCCGGGCAGGTGCCTGCATCCAGTCAGCAGGCTAGCTAGCATTGGCTTCAACTCAGCAAACACGCAACTCACTCAAGCTTGTCGAATCTCCAAAAATATTCCAAGAGCTGCTTGTCGTCGACGAGAGGCCAGTCAAATGATAGTTCGCCTCATCAGGCAGTACAACCGATGCAACTGTGAGAGCAGTGGGGTAGTATAGTTCTCGCTTAGAACTAGCACACCTAGCACGGAATCCGTGAGGCATTTCGTATTTGCTCACATGCTGGGGGAGATACCTTCACGTTGGCGCCTTATTGGCGCGAACAAATGGATCCGTCCAATGTTTGTATTCGAGTACCAGGGTTATCAACAAGATCGGCTCGCTGTTCGACGCGCAACAAGGAAGGAATGAGACGCTGTGGTCGCCTCACAACAAGTAAGTTCTGTAGTACTTGACCACCCTATCATGTTGCATTGCCCCCAAAGCAAAGCACGCATCATGACCCAAGGACTAAGGATACTTTCTTGATGTGGCCATGACAAGTAGAAAGCACTTCTCCAAACGAGCAGATCTTGCAAAGTTGTAATATATTGGTTTTTGCTTGCTACCTGAATGGCAGGAACTCTAGTGCTCAAGTTGTCTACGGCTTCTCCTCCGTCTTGCCGTTGGTGGGCTTGTAGTGCTCGAACGTGTTGTAGCCCTTGTCGCCCATGGCAGCGTCCCAGAAGTACTTGTAGTCGGGCACCGGGTTGAGAGGCCAGTCGTTCTGAAAGCGCTCGGCCAGGTCCGGGTTGGACATGAAGAGACGAGCAAATCCCACGAAATCGGCGGCTCCGCTGCGAACGACGCCCTCGGCCGTGTCGCGCGTGTAGCTGTTGTTGGCCATGACGGTGCCCTTGAAGGCCTTCTTGGCGTCGAAAACGGTCAGCGTGCGGCTCTCGCTCGAGTAGCCGAAGCCGAAGCCGTCAAGCATGGCGAGGTAGGCAAGGCCGTGCTCCGACAGACGCTCGAAAGCGTACGTGAACATCTCGTTGTTGTCCTTGCTGCCCATGCCGCCGAAAACGCCGTTGGGCGAGAGACGTACGCCGATGTGGCCAGCCGGGAAGACGGTCTTCAGAGCCTCGACGATCTCACCAAGGAAGCGGTAGCGGTTTTCGAACGAGCCACCGTACTTGTCCGTGCGCTGGTTCGTCGACGACTGCATGAACTGGTCCACCAGGTAGCCGTTGGCACCGTGCACCTCGACACCGTCAAAGCCCGCACGCTTGGCACGGATAGCGCACTGGCGGTACATCTCGACGACCTCAGGGATCTCCTCAGTCTTCAGAGCACGAGCCTCCTCAAAGCTCACGCGGTTACCGCTGGCATCACGAGTGGTGCCACCGACGTACTGCGTGGCCGAGGCGGACACAACATCATTGGTAGAGTGGAACGAGGGGTGACTCTGACGGCCCATGTGCCAGAGCTGCAGGAAAATCTTGGTGCCCTTCGCATGCACACGTTCCACGAGCTCCTTCCACGCAGCTTCCTGCTTGTCCGTGTAGAGCGCAGGAGCACCGTACCAGCCGAAGCCCTGCTCCGAGATGCCGCAGCCTTCCAGCAAGCGAATCCACACGGCATAATTTTCTCGCCAGCCATCAGAAGGAGGTCGCAGTGGAATCGAATCGATAGCCAGAGCCGCTAGGACGGCGGGGACTGGTACCGAGATACAGACAGCAACAGCACGAAGGAGTGACGTCCGCCGGTAGTAGTCTCGAAAGGCGAGCAACCGCTCGACAGAGTATTCGCTTCGGTGGCCGATTTGACTTCGATGCCAAACCGCTTCCAACTTGAGTTGGATTCTGGAGAACCGAGACAACTGATCATTGCGTGGACTTGGCGTGGCTTTCATTTGGATCACCATTGCAGTGGTGGTGCACTCGACAGCGAGAGGGAACTCAAGCAGGATATAAACCACCGCTCGTGCTCGAGCTGCAAGACCTCTTGCAAGAGGACGATGGCAGCTATGACAGCTATCTTTGTTTTTTTGACGACGAAACGTTAGAAAACCATTTTCTCGGTTTTGCTGGACGAAAAAAAAATCATATCTTCGCTCCGAGACCGGCACCCGCACGCTGCTCGTAGTACACAATGTTGCGCTCCAGCGGTACGCGTGACTCCGGGTCGGAGCGAGCGCGAGTCGTGGGGCCGTACACGATGCGGTTCTTGAGCACGAGGTCCTTGGACAGCTCCAGCGGCGTGAAGAGCTTGTAGTCGGCGGTGACGGTGGACATCTTGAGTGGTTGTTGTGAGAGGCTCTTGGCGAATTGGAAAATGAGCTTCGACTATCGATGCGATCGTCCGGCGGTGAATGAGGACCGTCAGTACGTTATCGAGGTCGTTGACGCAAAGCTCCGAGGTGCTGTACACGTCGCCGGATACGTTTACAAAAGCGGAGCCAAGTGCATTCACCACCGATGACCAGCAAAAGCTGATGACGTACGTGGAAAGGGGATGGGCTGTCTGTCTCATCCATTTTCGACCACCGCAATGCACAACGATTGGCTGGAAATGAATTCTAGCATATTTAATTGGACGAAAAGATGACGATGTGCCGATGAAAGTTCAGGAATGCAGCTTTTGCCTTGAACGGGACTTGGCAAGAAGATACTTCCGAGCTCATTGCGACAAGCAATGAATTCCCAGAGCATCTTGCAATTGACTCGCCATCTTCGTTGAAGCATTGGGCGTGACCTCCCAAGTGAGAGCGGTCATCTTGCCAGGAATTATTACGAACATTGGAGCTGTCAAGATCGCCCTTGCCACGAGTATCAGCAGCGTACTGGCCACCGTGGCAGTAGCAGCGACGTGGAAGTTCCCGATTCCATACGGCTACGTAATCATGCTCAACTTGTACATCTCATTCTTCATTATCTACATGATGTTGGCCATCGGTCCGAGGGTGCTCAGAACTTCTCCAGTACTGAAGCAGCAGATCAAGTCCGAACTGCTCATTATGGCGAACCAGGGGGGCGTCGCAGTGTGCTACCCAATCTTTAGCGCCGTCTTCAATAGTCTGTCCGGAATCGAACAGGCCGTGTTCATCTGTGTGATGCCCCTGATCAAGTTCATCACCAAGCAGAATATCGCCAACGCGGCTGGCAGTTTCTACGAATTCGTTGGCCCGATGCTAGCGTTCTCCGTCGACCTCTTCAACGTCTACTACGTCGCAATCTGCATGCAATCTTCCAAATCGCTGGCGGCTACCATGGTCCTCATGGCGACCGACAGTTTCCACGTGATTCTCGCTCTTCGCACCATTTTCTACCGCACAAGCAGCTCCCAGACGCCGCGCCATTACCTTCAAGACTTACCGGCGATTATTCAAAAAGTCTTCCTGGACGTGACGCCATCTTCCGGTGGCGAAAGGCACATTCGACTGCTCGCGCCATTCCCACTTCCTCTGTCAGATGAAAGCAGAGCATTCATGAATGAGTTAGCCAAAACGGGGAGCTTTATGAACGATACGGTGAGATGCGCGACCAGATCCGTTATCAAGCGCAGCCGCCAGATCGGGCCGGCCATCCCGCTCGACTCTCATCCATCCACACCTACCACAATCGCGGTAAAGCAGAATCGAATCTCCCCCGCCAGCCCGGTACAATCTTTCGAAACTAAACCATCCCAGGTCCCCACAGAGCAGTTTTGGAATCCCGAAGCAAGCGAAGAAGGCGTCAAAGATGCTCTCCAAACGCTTTTCCACTCCGAGTACGTCCTCTTGGCTGAGTACATCGAGTTTATGGTCCCGATATTGTACACGCTTTACCTTGTGGTGCTGTTCCACTTGCCCGTGGCGGCGTACTACCCACACACGGCATCCATGACGACAGAGAAACTGCAAACGACGGTGATCGGCATCCTCATCTACGCAGCGATCGAGTTCGTCGCGTTTGCAGCGCTCCTTCTTCTGCTCCGGCGCAAGTTCGGGCTCTCTCCTCTGTACCAGTTGGCGTTCGTCTTGGAGACGCAAGCCCCTCTTATCCAAGGCCACCTTTTCTTGTGGACCATCACTATTTTGCATATCACCCTGGTGCATTTTGGTACGTGTGACGAAGTGCAGCTTCTTGCTGGCAATGCTGACTGGCTTTGCTTGTAGGCGCCGATTTCATTGTCCAGGCTGGGTAACGGTGGTTTGCCGTCCAAATGTCCGAGTCAAGTTCAGCCAAATTGATGTTTTGGGACGTCGGAACCCAATGTCACTTCCCGTCTGCGGGAGCAAAGCGTTCTCGGTCAAGAACTGTCAGTCGAAGGGGGAGTCAAAGAGTCCATAGTTTGTCTTCTTCAAAATCCAAAGTTCCGCCAACACAAGCAGCGCAGTGCAGTCATGACGGAGCTGTCCGACAACATCGTCTTCCGAGCCCTCAAGCAGGCGCTCCCGTCCATTCAAGTCCAAGACCCGAAGCAGCTGAATTTGACCATCGAGGAAGCTACACATCTCATCGGCCGTACCGAAGACGTCGGCCTTGCTGTGTCCCTGCGAGCGCGAATCCAGTCGGCGTACGGCGTCGATGGCTCCACTGCAAAGCTCGTGGCGCAAAAGGCAGCCCACGAACTCAATGCTGCGCTGGAAAGTGTGAGCCGTAGGGCGTGGGGCGACGACTTCGATGACCGGACACTGAGAACAGAACTGCTCACAGCGTTTACTGAGCTCGACATGGTCGGAAACGCTCCGGATCAACTCCTCGAGTACGTACAGCATTGCTGGGCCAAATACCGGGAACACCCGGACGACATTGTTCCCAGCGGGGCGGTCGTGCAGAGCTCGGGCTTCGGCAAAAGCCAATTGCTGTATGGACTCGCTCAAAGGACCTGCCAGAACGAAGAGCTCGGCATTCGAGTCTTGTATACGTGCAATCGGATGACCAAGTCGTCGGGTTTCCCAGCGACAACGGAAGAGCTTCGTCGCTGGCTGTTCCATTATTACATGAACGATTTCGTCTCGCACTTGACAGCTCTCTATCACTACGCAGACAAGCACTGGGCAACGGTGGGGTACGAGTGGATGGAGCTTTTTACCAACGAAGACGCCGATGAAACTGTGCGGACAAAGCTGGAGCAAATGGAGAAGGAGGTTGGGGAGGCGACTTCGGTCAACCAGGGAAGAAGAATTGTGGTTTTGGCAGTCGACTCGGCCAGCGGGTTACTGCAACAGAAGACCGACGGGGTCGACTTCACGTGGCTTCTGCGCAGAGCGCTCACACAAGTCAACAAAACGATCTGGGAAACCAATCCGGAAGGAGGCATCTTCGCCATCTTTGCGGACAGAGACTTGGCCGTGGCTGGACTGCCTTTTTCCTACGGCCAGCAACTGCCAACGAACTTGTTCCCACCGTTTGTCCTAACGCACAACCAGGACGCGTATTGGCACCGCTATTGTGCCGAGCTGGGTCATGGTGGAGATGAAGTTGCGGCATACAAGCTCGTTGTCACTGCAGATGATGAAGAGCAGTCGTTGCGGTCGCTGCTCTCGATGGGACGCCCATTGTGGGGCAGTGATCTATGCGCAAAGCTAACTCGTTCAACGTATCGTTTTGTTGGGGGTAACTGCATGGCAGATATCCTGAACCTGGCGTCGTGTAAGTTACTGGTGGGGATTTGGCCAACGAGGCCTGAAGGCTATACCGAAGGCAGCAGGCGCGGTGTAGCTGCGGTGCTCTGTCGACTGGGACTACAGCTGCGACCGTGGCCGTGGTCCACTGTATTTGTCACCCAGTTGATGGCGTTTCTCTCGCATGCAAAGCCGGCGTTGATCAGCTACCCGTCCGATCCGATTCTGGCGTTGGGGGCGACGCGAATCTGGTACTGTCGAGGATACAGCGACGGCTTGTACTCACGTGACACGTTGTCGAATGACATTCTACCCAAGCTCAGTAAGATGCTGCAATTGGAGCTGGAAGTGACGCACCCTGGCGACGTGGTCGCTCGTATCCTGCTGCTGTTGATGATGGACACGAGCGTTCTGATTGAAAGTAGGGAGAGTGAACATTGTGATTGCAGGTTTTGGGGGCAATTTGTGAGCGTATCGGTCTTCTTGAAGGCGCTGGGCGGTTTGAAGCCGCTTGTCATGGCTGCCAACGCCACGACGCCGGGGGATACAGCGACGATTGAGAGCTTCAAAGCGTGGCAAGGCAAGTGGGAGAACTGGAAGTGCGGCTTTTGCCAATTCGTGGAGCTGAATGAAGCGCCGAACGAAGACTTCTTGTGGTTTTTGCTTGGTCGACGTGCTGCGGCTGTCCTTCCGGGAGACGCTGGGGGAGCGGATCTGTTGATTCCGATGTTCGACGGCGACAAAGTGTCGTTCATTCTGGTCCATGTGGAGGGCGTGAAGGAGCGATCGAAGACGTTCCCAGCGTCTGTGACGGAGGAGATGCGGCCTTCGCAGGTGTTTGCAGAGGGCAATCCGCTGAGCCAGAAAGCGTCGGGCGAGGTGATCCGCGTCTACATGAATCTGGGAGAGGCTTCGCTGCCGAGCGTGGATCGGTACTTCTTCTGCAATGCAACGGCGGAGGATGCACAAGCAACTGAAGAGGAAGCGTTCTCGCTTTGCATTCTCTCGCTGTCCCCACGAAGCTTGGAGCTGGAGGAGACGAGTTATCCCATTGTGACGAAGTCTGTGGCAACGATATTGGCTGGGATGATGAAGACGCGGATTTGCATGAATGTCAGATCATCCAGTGCAGTGACAGCTCCAGGCCTCACGCAAGGGATCATCGGCCTTCCGACCCTGTCACACGAGGCGTTGCTGGAAGAGATCTCCCGTGTGCGACCAGAAGAGTCGACACAGACTTCGGACTGATGCCAGTGATGAAGCAGGAAGCGGGATCGAAGGTTACGTTTACATTTTCAGCGGGTGAAAGTGCTGGTTCGACGGCCTTCCGAGTTGTCGGGGGCCATCGGTGATGACAAGTAATCGCGGTAGGTAGCTCTGTCTGCAGCGTTGTGCTTGCTTACTAAACGCAACGAACTTTTAAGCACCACACTTGCTGTGATACCCGTGCACGTGTGGATTTCCACATCCAAGTTACTTGCCTGCAATACCACAAAGCATTCAGCTGTAGCCGTGTCGTTTCACAACACGCGCAAAGATAGTCGATCGCTTCAGGGACGTCACTTCCCGCCCACACTTCAAAACAGGCTGAGCACGCTCCTACAAACCATGACGGAGACCAAAGCTGGTGACTCAGACGCCAAGCAGGTGACGCAGGGAAGGCCTCGGTTCTTCACGCCACGAGAAGTGGCCGCCCACAACTTGGCCGCAGTACGAATAACGTGAACATCACTGTGGAGAGATCTTCTTCACTAACGTTTCAACTTGTTTGCGTTGCAGGATTGCTGGGTCTCCATTAACCACCGCGTGTTGGACTTGTCTTCATTGATCCAGGAGAACCCTGGTAAGATTCTAGTCACTCCAATCAGCCCGCGAAGCTGAGGCCTTACGAGTTACGTGTATGAAGGTCCACTCGTCCAGCCGCTCATTCGACACGCCGGTGAGGACATTTCTCACTGGTTTGACTCCGACACGGAGGATGTACGTGCATACGATGGCATTGACGTCTCTGCCTGCTTCCGAGCTTTTGCTAACCCAAACTGGTGATCCTTTCAGGTGAAGTATCACGTGGATCGGGAACGCAACCTATCGGTTCCTTTCCTGCCGTACGGACGCTTTCTCCACGTGCCGCCACCGGATCCTACTGCTCAATGGCGGACGGCTGACTTGTTGCCCTGGTGGCGTGACCCTCTGTATGTCGTGGGGCGGCTTACCAAGAAGGCTCGCTGGCTCGAGATCGTCAACGTGCTGACCCAGCAGCACCACTCGCTGGAAGTCTGCTGCGAGGAGACCCTCGCCGAGATCCAGACGCGCTACCTTCGAGTCAACGCTCACGCCGGCAGCTACACGTGGAAGTACCTGGAAGACGATGAGTTCGTGCCTCTGCACATGCAGCGCACGCTGGACGAGAACGGAATCGCCGATGAATCGCCGATTTTCGAGCGCTTCGACATGGACGAGCAGCAGTTCAAGCCCATGCTACACATCTACTTCGACGATGATCTAACCATCATGTAGAACGGCAGTCGGTCTCTGGATAACTAGCATCATACACAACAAACTTCAGCACGGAATCCTCCGTTCATATCCTCACCAAGAGTCGCTATCCCTTCACGTCTCTACGTTGCCAGGAAGGCCAAGAACGCTCTTCATCATGATCACTCGAGCGGTGCCTTCGATTAAAGGATCAGGAGATCCTGCGGGCTACGATGTCCAAGGCCGTTTGAGACCACCGGAGGATGTTCTACGTCAGGCTCGCGCAACAAGGTAGAACAAATGCGCTTGCGTTGGTGTAAGCTGGAGCTGATGGTGTCTTTGTGCTGTAAAGTATCACGGGAGTTCTCGGGCAGATCGGTTTGTTGTGCTGGCTAGAGATTCCTGCCGTGGTCTTGCTGGGGTTTAACCACTGGTCGTCTCTGGTATTCACCTCTCTGAAGCGAGTGTAGCTTCGTACGCGTTAGAAATCCTCCAAGAGCTTAAGCAGGAGACGTCGAAAGTTCAGGATCGGATGACGAAGCTGCATCAGCGTGTGGATGTGCTCGCAGAAGTGGTCGACGGACAGATTCGTCACACTAGCGGAAGGAAAGCTGGAACTGATCTGCTCCACTTGCTGCCGACGCAAGAGGAAAGCGACCGAGCACTCTGCATCCAGACGATCAGCGCTTCGTCGTCCTGTGGCGCTACAGGCAAAACGGATCGTCCTTCTTCAGTTGCAGAAGCTTACGAACGGTGTGAAGGTGTGCCGCCACTGGAACTGGTTCGTGCTGGATATCCTCGAACCCCCTTTGTCGTCGACACGGTTTAACGCTGTTCTTGTCGCCACTAGCTTGATAGTTTTTACGACTCTGAGCAGCGCGAGGCACTAGAAACACAAGCGGATAACCATCACGTAGGTTCAGGTGTCCATGGTTCATCAATCTCTCGAAAGAAGTACAGCAATCCGGGCTTCTTCATGGAGGAATGGCTGAAGAACGAGGAAGGCCGACAACAACGAGCGCTGGAGCTTAAGGAAGAGCGTCGCCGTGAACGTCGAGACGCGCAAAGCCTCCGCAAAGCGCGCGAACTGGACCAACAACGGCAGACAACCAGTACTGAAGAAGCGAAAAGCACGGGAAGCACCGACGATACGGAGCAGAAGCTCAAGTTCCTCAAGATCCGATCATGGCGAGAGATCTACGGCACGGGCGAAGGCAAGGAGCTCATGAAGCCGCAGCAAAGTGGACGAAGTCCCAGTCTGCGAGATCTGCGCAAGAAGGCGCACCAAAGTCTAGCTTTGATCACACAGAGCCCGCCACGTAGTGAAGAGCGTCAGCAACCCGTCTCTCCTCCACCACCTCCTCCTCCACTTCCGACCAGCCAAGACGAGGTGGCTCACACTCGACACCAGTCACTCACCAACGAGCAGGTCGCCATGCTCACTCTCGCCGATCCTCCGTCCATTCCGACAAGTCTGGGCGGTGCGTTCATGCAGGAAATGGACGACGACGAGATCGCGATGGAGATGCAGTTGGAAGACGAGTTCACGAACGGCATCCCGCCTCCTCCGCCCCCAGACTCAACCAGCCCCGAGGAGTTCACGGACCACGGGTTGTCCTACTATTACGATCCAGCAGTAAGGCACAACCTCACGCCACCCCCACCGCCACCTCCACCTGAACTCGACGAACAGAGTAAATCTGATGCCTACTACGACGCCTACGAGCAAGAAGACGATGACATCCCTCCGCCTCCCCCAATGGAGGAGTTCCAGCCCCCTCCACCCCCTCCTCCGCCAGCTGAGCCTCGTCCATCCAGCCTACTAGAAGAAATCCAGCTCGGAGCCGCTCTACGCAGCGTCGCAGCGCGGCAACCTGCTCATGATGCACCCGTTCTCCCACAAGCTGCGCTTCTCCAGCAAATCCTGCAAAAGCAGAGCCGCCACTTGCGCCCTGTGGAGCCTCGTCGCCCTCCCCTTCAAACCCGGCACTCCACGGGCGCTCCATTCGCCGACTCCATCGCCCGCATCCTCGAGCGGCGCGCCATGATCGCCTACGACTCGGACAGCGACAAGTCCAGCGACAACCAAAGCAACACGGACGATGATTGGTAGTTGCACTTCGACGACCATCACTCTTTATCCACCTTCGCGCTACATTAAATTATGTGTACAACACTAACGTGCGTACCGTTACCTATATTACGTGTAACACATCAACTTCCTCTTTCCTGTATCCTTTCCTTCCACTTAGACTGACGCCAAGAATGCAGCAGCCTGAAGCTCCCCCCGCCAGCGGAATCCCGTATCTGGGCTCGCGCATCTCGCTGGTCTCCAAGACGGACGTCCGCTACGAGGGCTTCCTGTTCAACATCGACACGCGCCAGAGCACCGTTGCTTTGCAGAGCGTGCGCTCCTTTGGCACCGAAGGCCGTCGCCCCCAAGAAGAGCACGTTCCTCCGTCCCCCCATGTGCTGCAGTACGCGACGTTCAAGGCGTCGGAGATCAAGGACCTTCATGTGTGTGAGGCAGCCCCTCCCGCAGCCCCAGCTCCTCCCCTCCCTCCTTCCCCTCCAGTGCAACCGCCGCTGCCTTCGGGTCCATCGCCCAAGGCGAAACCCACGCTGCTGACGCCCGGGTCGGTCTCCAGCGCCCAGACCCAGCAGGTTCAGACCCAACAGGCTCAGGCTCAGGCCCAACAGGCTCAGGCCCGGCAGGTTCAGGCCCAGCAACAGGTTCAGGCCCAGCAACAGGTTCAGGCCCAGCAACAGGTTCGGGCCCAGCAGACCCAGAATCAGGTCCAGACTCAGAATCAGCCTAGACGGCAGGGCAATAATGGCAATGCCAGGACGATCCCTGGCATGGGAGGCCACTTGCTCAAGCGTAAGGAGCGCCGTGCTCCTGGAGGAGCGGAAGCCGCCGGAGTTGGACCTGATGACGCCAAGTCGGGCGAGTTTAACTTCGCGGACGGCCTGAACGACTTTGACAAGCAGGAGGAGTACACTAAGATGGAGGAGAACGCCGGACAGGAGGTCAAGGGCAGCTACCAGAAGTCGTCGTTCTTTGACACCATCTCGTGCGACGCACTGGATCGACTGGAGGGCCAGCGCTCCAGGATGAGCGGCGCGGACGAGAGGAAGCTCAATACCGAGACTTTCGGCGCCGTGGGGCTCAACAACCGCCGCAACTTCCGCGGCCGCGGACGAGGACGCCGTGGAGGAAGTCGGAACTGGAACGGAAACAACGGAAACTGGGACGGAACCACCGGAGGCAATGGACGTGGACGCAACAGCAACAACAACAACAACAATGGATTCCCCAGACCGCAAGCCGCTGGTCCGTAAGGCCATGGACGATGGATGCCGAGTGGTCGAGACAAGTACCGGATAGGAATAACAGCAGCAGGTGCGTGCAACGCTGCGCCTCAACAATAAGTCCATGATGAAACGAGCTTGCTGCGTGGTTCTAGTTGCTTGTTGCAGGTCATGAAGCACTTCCAAGACCTTCGATCGTGGATGCCCATCAAGAACAGCTTCGCCTACAACGGCCACAGCCTTGCTGGCGGCAAGATTGATGCCCACTCAGGCATTGGCCTGCTCTGTGACCACGAGGTCGTGCAGTGTACCCTGACAGCAGGTCAAGGAGCTGGCTGTGTTTTTTGTGCAGAGTCTTTTGAATGGCAAGGCTAACAACGCTCCTTTCCTGTCTCTTTTCCCGACTATAGTACTTCGAGCGCCTTAGGTCTGGGCTCCCGATTGAAAGTACAAGCCAGATCGTGATCAAGTTCAGGCGCAGAGAACGATCGCCATCAGCGCGTCGTAGAACTGGTCGCGGTTCAACTCGCTCTCGTCCTACAAGTGCACAAGCCAACAAAGCAACTTGGTAAAGGCAAGCATAGTCAGCTCTTAACTACGTTGGAATCGTACCCAAGGCCCGAGCTTGGTGCGCGCGCAAGCCACCAGTTGCTCCAGATGCAGCTCGTCCGTGTCCGTCAGCCCGAACACGCGTCCTTCGGTCAAGTCGCGGCGAGCGATGCCGATCTGCACGGTAAACCACGTCTCCATCTCGTGCGCCGTCACGGTCGGAGCCGAGTCGGAGACGAGTTCGAACGGCGGCGGCCCAGCGAACAGCGAGTAGCGGAATTTGATGTAGCAGCGATGCTGGAGCTCCGTCGAGATCTCGGTGAAGTTGGTGCTGCTCAACTGCGACAAAAGCATCAGTTTGCTAGTTTAGCCAAGGCGTCCCTGAAGACCAACGAGAGCTACTGCTATGAACCTCGACAAGCTCCGTGTGGATACAGCTGTCCAGGTTGTCGTAATGGAACCTCGCGATGTCCAGCAGATACTCCTCGGCCACGGCATCGGCGCCCTGGCTGATGATACCGACGGCCTTCTGCCTCAACTTGTTCACATACCCCGTCCATTCGTCCTGACTGAGAACGTCGTCATGGTTCGCGTCCAGCACCTCGAACGGAGGCAACTTACGCGAGCGCAGACGAAGCTTGTCGTCGTCAAAGTCATCATTCTGGGCCAGCGAGCGCCACGGGAACCCCTTGTTCCAGTCGCTCTCGGTATCGCGACGTCCTAGTTGAGCGAGCGATGGGGGCGCGGCCTTCACTCCGTGAGTCGCTCCGATGTCGCTCCACCATGGAAACGCCTGCACTGCCGTCCCAGACAGCAACACCACCAGTATAAGCTTCAAACCTCGCATGTTCCCCCTTTGACGTGCGAAGACACAATGGCCCGCTCGTTCCGGAGATCTAGTGCCTTGAGCGCCTCTTCACTCGACAAGGAAACACCATTGGTATTATACGTTGAGCTGCTAATACTAACCGAACTCGTCTTACGAGCGAAGCCTTGAGAAGCAGTTCGCTTAACAACGATCAAGAGCAACTCCGCTTCATCTTGAGATTGGCACCGCGGATGCTCCTCAGTCAAATCGCGATCCGGCAAAGCTTCAAGTTCAGGTGCTTGCGGTGGTCTCGAGCAACAAAGTGCAGCACGGCAAAGCATGTGCACGGAGCCCACACCTTCCGCTGGACGTTGGCTGTGTGCTGAATGTTTCTGCTATCGACGCCAGCCCACCGGAACGCGAGACTAAAGCTGCGTGGTGAGCGACAATATGCAGAGGTTGCGACTCCCTCGCTGCTCCGGATGCCTCCGCGAAGGACACGTTCATCTCGTTATTTCGGCTTTGAGCAGCTTCTGCCGACTCGAGCGAGAGCCACGATGGGGACGACACTGTCGCTAGCGAGCAAACCGACAACCCAAGCACGACGGCCAACACCAGTACGTCGCCCGTCGCCGGAGGTGCTGGTCGTGCGGGTACGAACCCAACCGCCAAGAGCCTGCAACGGCACAACGGGGGCAGTCAACAACACGGAGGAGATGCAGGAATTGGCCCAGATCTTCCGGGCGATGGTGAGCGGAGACGGACGATCCCACCGCAAGCTGCGGCTGCAATGAAAAGGCAGCTTAGGCCAAGCTTCAACCACCCCACGTTCATGTCTTGTAAAGGTGTAGATTGAACTTTGAAAATACGACTTCCTTGCTACGCATACAAACTGGATGAGCGCCTGCTTGGGCTTAGGCGCCGATGGCCGAGCATTGGCACAGCTTGACTGTGCGGCCGTTGAGCTTCTGCGTGTCTCGGGCGTTTGGAGCCGGCAGGAAGTTGCGGTACTGCTCGAGCTGCTCTGGGGAAGCCTCGAGCATTTCACTCACGACGACCCACTCCACGCCTTCCGAGTACGGTGGCGTGGTGAGCGAGCCCTTGTAGCGGAAGACCTTGCCTTCCAGCAGGTTGTTGAGCTCCTCACCGCCAGAAATCTTGCCTACAGCAACGTTATCGTGCTTGTTGGGCTTTAGAGTGGCCAGCTCGTGCCAGAACTGGCTCAGGAAGGCGCTCTCCTTGCCCTCCCGGAAGAAGACGCCAACCACAGCCAGCGAGCCGTCTTCGGCCTGATGCACCAGGTGCAGCTCCATCGCTCGGGCATTGCCATTCACCGTGTGCTCGCCTGCAGATAAGCACACAAGTGGAAGTTAGTCAACTAAAACTTAGGAATGCTCTGGACTTGGAAGATCGTACTTGGAGCGTGGAAATGGAACTGCACCGTGTAGTATTTCTTGCCCTTGAGCACGATGAAGTTGCCTTCATGGTCGCTCCAGTTCACCTGGAAGTTGTCGCCTCCGTGGGTGAGCTGGATCTCGGCCTTAGCGGTGCCGAACTCGAGTGACGTCTCGGTCGAGCTGAGCGTCACGAGCTGCGCCGCCGGGTCCTCCGTGAGGTCAATGGGCGACTGCGTCAGCATCGACGGCTGCTCAACCTTGCTCGCAGGAGTCTGGTGGTGCAGCACCTTGGAGAGAGAGGAGCCCATGGTAAGATAGTTGTAGTAGTAGATCTGCTGGCCAGAAGGCAAAATGAAAAGTGCCAGCCTCAAGCCGACTTTGAGCAGCCCCAACAGCCCCAGCTTGGCTGTTCAGTTAGCGTAACTATAGCGCGTGATTTTGCTGCCGTCCAAGCAGCTTCAAGCCCAAGCGGACCTTGCTGTGGATGCTTTTTTCCGGTCGGGCGGTTGTTGCTGACTCTAGCAACATCATTTTCTTCCCCAGCCAGATGAAGATGTCCGGCCTACGCTCCGTGTCGCAGCAGGGCGCTTGGTGGATTGCTGGACACCTCCAGCATGCCTCAGCTTATCGATAGTGGAGACCGAAGCGAAGCTCTGAGCGTTGGGAGTTTGGAAATGCTCAAGACGGACGAGAACATTGAAAAGTGGTGCGTGCAGCCATTTCGACAGCCATCTTGCCGGCGTTGGGGCTGTTAAACAGCGAGAGAACCAACAGGAGCCCCAGAGAACCAACAGCGAGCACGTGTGGTGTCGCGGATCTGTTGGTTCTCTTGCTTTAGGGCCATTCCGGTCGACCAGAAAACCAACACTTTTACATGGGAACCAACAGATCTCTTGCTGGTCGAGGATGGCCGCCATGACCACCACCGACACCTGAAGACAGGAAGGCGCCGTGAAGGTGTCGAGCACCCCCAAGAGCTTCATACTGCAGAGCAGCAATGATCGTGGTGACAGAGCCGACTCGGCCATGACCATGGTGCGCCCGTCCGTGCATGGATGCTCTACCGGGTGGTGGGAATCCCAGCGAGGACGCGTTCCTGCAGCCATTGCCGCGCTCCGTGACGCAACTTTCGACTGCGGGTGGACTGTACAAGTCCCGGCATCGCAGGGCTGGCGAGCTCTGCCTTCACGGCCGCCGCCTTCTATGCCGGCCAAGATTTCTTTTGGCCGACAAGATGATCCTTTGCTGCCATCTGCACCTTACTGCCGCCATCTGCGAGCTTGGTATGACCGCGACTAGCGAGACATGGTTAAACGCTCGACGCAAGTGCTTCAGCTTGGACGTCGGAGAGCTTCGCTCGAGTTCCTGGGCATGACTTGCTGTCAACAGAACCAGGCGAGATGGAGGTTATGCTGCGACTGGCGAGCAATTTGGCGCGCTGCTCATGACGATGACGAGCTTCTCCTGTTTAGATGAGCTCTTCGGCCTTCATCATTTCAATCGAAATGGTCAGAACCAGCACCCTGAGTACCATTGAGGCGCGGCGAAACGCGCTGGTGTTTGCAGGGTACTTGCACTCTATTCACTGTCGCCATGGACGAAAGTTTGGTCTGCAGACGCAACCTTGCCCGCGATTTTGTGTCTCCAGAGGCATCTCTTGGTCGTGAAGCACGGCATCCGATAAGTCTGTGGCTCGGAAGTGAGCTTCTCGCCGTCGCAGCTCTCTCTGCATAGTTTATTTCGTTTCTTTTGCCTCCTACTTAGGCTAGCGCTTGCACTGCGAATGAGTTTCAGTTGCACGACGTCTGCAGCACGAAATCAACAGCCACAAAGAAAAAGAAGAAAAAGCTTTGTCGTAGTAGAATGAGGAGAGCGAAGACCCCGATCGCCGCGTAGATCAGGACGTTGCTTTTGAGTTGTCATTGGAGCCATACGCGGGTACTCCAGTGGAAGTACCGTGAACGTTATGTGCAATATGCTTCCACTGGAGGATGGCATAGCTCTTCAACGTCATCAGAATACGCTTGAAGCATTTGAAAAGTGATTTCATCGACATCGGTGACTGAGAATTCTGGTGCTCGTAGTGAAGTCGAAACTTTGGCTTCGGATCGTGGATCTGCACTGGCGGAGACACTCCATGCAGCTATAATTTTTTTTTCTTCTGTTATGCTCTGCGTTGAAAGTTTTGAGCGGAGATGAGTTAGTTTGCTCGTGCGTTTCGCTCAATGACTTCAGCACCAACGGTTGTGACTGTCGTCGATAAAAACTGCCTGTTTTCGCCATGAATTTCTCCTTTCGAGAGTGTGAGCGGGCATGGAGCAGCAAGCGGACAGGTCAACTGTAAAACCGCGAGGGATCCTTTAGCTGGATTGCTATCTGCCGGTAAGTCTTCAAAATAGTGTGCTGGCGGTTTGGTAAACGACAGACGAGGTTCCTACTGCGCTGCAGCAGATTGTACGAGGCGCAAATATCTCGGAGCGGAACATGACGGTAAAGTTGTAAGTTGCCGTGATGGCGGCCATTGACTTGGATGTTTGTCAAACAATACACTTGGAAAATCCAAAGAGAACCCCACGAATCGTGAACCTGCACTGGTGAGAATATTTTCTTGCCTGGAGAAGCCGTAGTGCGGTTTCGGTTTAGCTCTCCGTTGAACTTTTGAGCGGAGATTCCGCTCAATGACTTGGACTTCTGTGTCGTTGGAAAAACTTTCTTCGTTGCGGAGCGCTAGATGTGATTTGTTGCCGTGGCGATCAAGGTGCTTTGATGTCGTCGACTTGAGTGCCCACATGCGTATTCCAAAGTAGTAGACGTTGAAGAGATCTACAGAAAAATACAATAGAGCCGAACCACTCGTACAAACCCTTAGATGCATGCACGAAGCTGTGCTTGGGCACGATAAATTCATCTCATTCTGCCATTAGTCGAGCAACGTAAATACTACGTGTCATGCAGTCGTCTACATTGGCTACTCCTTCGAAGCAGCAGTGCAGGAGCATGCAGACAGCAACCACACGAGCAAGCGGGGCGCTCTCGTAGTACTCGCGGAAGGCAAGCAAGACAGCAACG
Source organism: Phytophthora chlamydospora (assembly GCA_012295415.1). Lineage (NCBI taxonomy): Eukaryota > Oomycota > Peronosporomycetes > Peronosporales > Peronosporaceae > Phytophthora > Phytophthora chlamydospora. Next base: position 2,349 of record JAABLK010000650.1, on the reverse strand, counting down.
AGCTGGACGTTGACTTGTGTACGGCCGTGTAGCTGCTGAAGCCCAGCAGCCTCACGTTGCTGCAACTTTGCTGCTGCAACTCAATCACTTCAAGTGTGACGCAGCCGCGTCGGATGAAGCCATGTGTCGTGCAAGTGAGCTCATCGAGCGGCGTCCCGCTTGTCAAAGCCATGGAATCTCAGGCACGTGCACGGCAACAACGCACTGGAGACCTTCGCCGCACTTTCCGATTGCCAGAGATGCAGACACCGCTGAACAAGACTTGACGGAGACCTTCATAGCGCTGCTCACTCCGGTCGTGCCAGCATAGGAGGCGTGTTCAGGGCAAGGCAGTGGAACTCGTGCGGAACCCGTCGTCGCGCCGTCGTCGACGTATCGTGCCGCGCAAGGTGGCCTGCGAGGAAATCAGCGTGTGCCGGAGTGCGGCGGGCACGTGTGAGGCTGGGGCTGACAGCGGACTTGCGCACGTCGGAGAAGGAATTGCTTTGCCGAAGGCGATGACGAATGGCGTCTGCAGGCGAGAAGGGGGGAGGATCTTTACATGTTAATCGGTCTAAGAGGAAGGCAGGCGCGTGTCGCTCCATCTCGCTGCATTGGCGCCTCGCGTCGGCTTGGCTTGGCTTGCGCTGACACGTACCCGGGCCGCGACGACGTCCACACACGCACATAAACACTATCATACTAGTAGGCTTGGGCCGGCTTCTCACTCATGAAAACAGGCGCTGGCTCTGGTTCTCGCGCGGGGGGAACTCCATTGGCACGGCGGCAGCGGCGCTGCCCTTGGTGAGGTAGAAGACCTTGGCTAGCGTGGCGCCGTCGCCGACACCGGCGGCGTCGGCAGCCGCGCGCACGAACGCGTCGTTCTCGATGTAGGCGAACATGCCGCAGAGCTGGCCGAACTGCACGACGCTGTTGGGCGCCAGCAACACGCGGCCGAAGCGGCCACCCGCCTTCGTAGCCAGGAACGTCACCATGTCGTCCACGAGCGAGTCGGGTGTGATGCTGCCACGAGGCTGCGAGAGCCACTCGGGCATGGCCACGCCGGCGTCCACGGCGTTGGCGGCGTCCACGAACTGCGTCAGAGCGTTCTGGTCCCAATGCAAGGCCAGCCCTGGCTCATCGTCGCTCACTGACGCAGACGAAAGGTACTCGTCCACCTGAAGCAGCAGCAAACGAGCGTTAGTCGCTGTCGACCAAGAGTGCAGTCCGACAACCATGGCAAGAGACTCACTTGGGCGATGCAGTCTTGGTACGAGAAGGCCATGGCGTTAATAAGGTGCTTTGTGCTTCTTGGTGGGTCTGTCGCTGAGGAGCCAGAGGGGAGAATGAGGCGGAGGGACCGGGGCGCGTTGACGCTGACGTCGGGCGATGGCTCGGCTGCCCGTGAATAAGATTCGGCTGCCCGTGAATATGATTCTGGTTGAAGAGGTCAATTTTGGGGACTGACGAGGGGACGACGGGATGGGCCAATCATCGAGCGAGGTTGCGCCACACCAACGACACACCACTGTGATTGGCTGCGGGCACACGACGCCGGCGCGGATCGACGGGCTCCGCTGCTCATGACCAGCAACTTGGTGCGGACAACTGAGTCAGAGTCAAGTGGATGGCTGTGATTGACGGGCCCAGGACGCGTGGCAGCCGATTGCTGTGTCCTCCTCGTGAATTGCCAAGTGATCCCGTGCGAGATCGGTCTCCGCTGTTGTGACCGGACGAAACCATTCGAGACGACGGGGTTTGCTCCACTTCGAGAACCGAAAAGAGCATCGGAGGCACTTCAGCTCGGGTGCCGCAAGACGTGTTGGTAATGGCTCGACCAGCGAATGGCTCCGAGATCCACGCGTTGCATGATGCGACTTGCGTCTGCGCCAAATAGTACACGTGCTTGCCATTTCCGTGGAGCTTGGAGACTATGGTACCTGCCCGTCATACGAACGGAGGCTGACGCCAGCACTGCACCGGACCAGCGGCGGAACGGCTGCAGCTCTACCTTTCCTACCGCTCCAAGTCAGCTCGAAAAACAAAACATTTATTTTGCGCCGCGACTAGCCACGAGTTGTAACTTGTGGGCACATCCAGCTGACGAAATCCGATTGTACATGCACACACACAGCAACCAGAGCGCTATTCACGCGAAGGCACGCGCCTCGAACCAGTTGAAGTTCCACCTCGCGTACACTCATGTATTGATTCCACCTCACGTACACTCATGTATTGACACACCAATATACGTCCACCACACCACCCACAAAGACGTTACCGAATCAGGCGCACTAGATTGCTTCGCTCAGCTGGGAATACCAGCAAAGGGATGTTCCCTCCTATCTGTCGTACGACTAGGTACTCCTA